>LOJH01035171.1:0-11628 GCA_001685095.1 Ellobius talpinus | reverse complement strand
CCTTTGGAAGAGCAGACAATGCTCTTAACTGCTGAGCCATCTCTCCAGCCCCTTTCCAACTCTTTTATTAACTTCATTAGCACAGACAAATTTTACTATCTGTGCCTATTTCCTCATATATAAAATTAAAATAGATATGCGTCATATTTCAGACATGAGACTACAAATAGAAAGTGTGATTCTGCTGTACAATGTCATTAGCATAATATTGCTGGACATCCGGTGACTGACCTGAAAAGGAAGAAAAGTGCTAAGCAATGCACTTGTGAATGTGGGTAGAAGATGGGACACACTGCATTGGACGTAAGGTCAGAGGGAGTCTCTTGTTAATTTCACACATTTTCCTTTTCTGACAGAAACAGTCATTTGCACCTTCTACCCCGCTTACCGGACGCCGGTATTTACAAGAAAAAGAGGCAGTCACCACTCCTGTCGCTTCAGCTACTCAAAGTGTAAGCCGCTTACAGAGTATTGTGGCTGGACTAAAAAATGCACCAAGTGAGCAACTTCTGAATATTTTTGAGTAAGTATAATGTCGTTTTCCTAAATGTTTTATTAAAATTAGAGTCTTTGTGCAATTATGTTTTTAATATAGTCAGAGTTTTTGAGACTGGGAGTGCATGTGGCGAATTTTACTACATCAATTCTATCATAAAATAGGTTCATGTCTAGACAGAAACACCTACTGAAAATTTTGACATTTCACAAAATAATAGGCTTTCAAGTGTATTTGAAGTTTATTGAGTGTTGACCTTCCAGTCCTGTAAGTACTTGAGTTATTTGTGTTTTTTTCTTTTTAGTTGACTTTTTTATTTTTTAATGTTTTTGCACTCATTTATATATTCATGGGTGTAGGGTTAAGAATACCATGGCATGGTTGTAGAAGCCAGAGAACAATTTGTGGGAGTCAGTTCTCTCCTTCCACCATTCGGATTATGGATATTGAATTCAGGTTGTTAGGCTTAGTGGCAAGTGCCCTTACCCACTGAGCCATCTCACTGGTCTCTAAGTTCACTTTAAATGAGTTCAACTTGAGTGGCTGTTTAAGGTGAGACTGCTTTCCCACTAGGGAAAATATATAATTTTATGGAATTTTATAGAATTGTTTTTTAAGAGATGTGTTTCTTCATAAAAATGAAGCCAAATCAGAGACCATTCTTTCCTGATTCCTAATGAAATGAGAGAGTAATGAGAATCAGAAAAGTAATGATCAGCAGCTGCCTTTTTGGACAGAGAGGTGACTTCATGTTATAGACTTCTCAATCAATGGGCAGGAAAAGTAGTAGATGATTCTCATATGGACATTCCCAAGAAGTGGTACTGGGAAAGGGATATGTTTAATACAGTTGTAATTGTATGAATTGGTATTCTACACTCGGCTCTTTCCTCTGTAGTTCTGTTGAGGCATAGTGATCATGAGTTCAAGGCCAGGCTAGGTTACGTGAGACCTTCTCAAAAATAAGCAAGCAGAAGTAGGGATAGAGTTGACAGCATCTCTAGTCCCAGGCTACTGTTGCTGCTTCTGAGAATTAGTCCTCTCAAATAACTTAGGCTGCACCTGACCCTGCAGCTCAGTGCTTCTCTTTTCTTTGATGATTGATGAGGAAGGAGAGCTCTTGCTCGTTATGTGAGCCCTGAACAGTTTTTAAAAGATAACTTTCAGGGGCTGGGGAGGTAACTCAGTTGGTAAAGTGCCAAGGCCCTAAGTTTGATCCCCAGAACCCATATAAAGAAGTTGAAAGTGGTGACTTCCCTTTGTAAATCAGAGCACCAAGGAGGCAGAAGCAGAGGATCCTTGAGGCTCACTGGCTAGCCAACCTAGCCACATCTGAGAACCCAGACTAGTGAGAGAACCTATCTGAAACAAAATAAGTGGTCAGCTCCTGAGTACTGGTGTCCAAGATTGACCTCTGACGCCCTCACACAAGTGCATAGATGTACATAGACACTAGAAAAGGGGAGAAAATAATGCTCCAAAGTTGTCAGTTTTTACTGATGCTGAAGCATGGGTATATTTTGTAATCATTGATGATCACAGAAATGACAAAATTGTACTAAACCTCACAGAAAGAGTAAGTATAGAGTGACTGCCTGAGGTGTGATGTGAGGTGTGCTGTGTAGCTCAGAGACCTAGAGCAATAGTGGATGATCTGCTCCTTCCCATCAATTTGACTTCACTGTACTGACAAGGTCAGCAGGCATGATAGGCCTAGTGTGGGCAACCTTGAAAATGTAGGATATAAAGACACAGAAATGAAAATCCTGGGGTTAACTCTTTGGGAATGTGAAATATACACATAAATAAAATATCTCAGTGGAAAAGGGAGGGAGGAGCTGGGAGTGGTGCTGTAATCCCAGCATTTGGGAGGTGGAGGCAGGAAGGTAGGGGTTCAGTGTCATCCTCTTTGGCTACATACTGAAATTAAGACCAACTTTAAAAAAGAAGAAAGAAGAAGAGGAGGAGGAGGAGGAGAAAAAAAATTAAAATTTATGTCTAACCTCAGAGGACCCCAGATAACTAAAAGAAACTTGAAAAAAAAGAACAAAGATGGAGGCCTCACACTTTATTTAAAAATAGTACAAAGTTTGAATAATCAAAATAGCATGATATTCAGCCAGACATGTATAAACCGGAGAAACAAAATGGAGAGAAATAAACTCTCATACACACGCACACACACGTATATGTGGTCAAGTGGTCTTTGATAGTGGTGCCAAGACCATAGAAAGGGTTATAAATAGAAAGAAATGTTGGTAAAGCAAAATATTCCTATGCAGAAGAATGAAGACATTACACAATATTAAAAATGAATTCAGGGCTCAGAAGGACTAATTCATATCTTTTATTTTTTACTGCTAAACCTGATTACCTGAGTTTGATGTCCAGGACCCACATGGTGGGAGGAGAGAGCTGACTCCTGGATGTCTTCTGCCCTCCACATGTGTCCTGTGATACACAAGTGTCCCCTCCTACATTTACACAAAACAAACACATATAATACAGAATAATGAATATTCCTGGGACAGAGAGATGGGTCAGCAGTTAATAGCACTTGTTGCTTTTGCAGAAATCCTGGGTTTGATTCCCAGCACCTTGATCAGACTGAGACCCTCTTTGGCCTCTGTGGGCACTGCATACATTTGGTGCACAAGCAGACACCAAATGTGCACTACCATACCCAGCAAAATAACATAATTAAAAATGCTTAAAGCAGGGTAGTAAAGCAGCTCAGCAAGTACCTGGTAAGTTCAGTCCCCAAGACTTACATAGTGTATAGAACCAACTCCCTCAAGGTTCCTTCTGACCTACACACATGTGCCATGACCTATATCCCCCTTCATCCATACAAAATTAATAAGTTTATAATTTTTTTAAATGTTTAAAGCACTACATTATTTTTCCAGAGAGACAAATAACGAATATGGAAGAGTACTGAGCATTACTAACTAGAGAAGTGCAAATCAAGCTCACAGTGAGCAGTCACTTCCTGTCCATCAAGATTGCCAAATCTTTCACTCTACCCCCCAAATCAAAAGATAGAATCTATAGTGGTGTAGTATTTGTTTTGATGAATACAACTTGCCTGAAGATCAGAATTCAGAGCAGCCATACTGGTCAGCCATACAGTCCAGGCAGTGGTGGCACACATCTTTAATCCCAGCGGCCATACTAGTTAGCCATAGAGACTGGGTGGTGGTGGTGACTCATTTAATCCCAGCACTAGAGAGGAATATAAAATAGGAGGAGACAGGTCTCATGCTCAGTCTCAATCAGGATTCGTGAAGGCAGGATCGCCCATTTCAGTCTGAGGGAGATGGTAAGAGCCAATGACTGGCTGCTTTGCTTTTCTCATTTTTGGCTTGAACTCCAATATCTGTCTCTGGGTTTTTATTATTCGTGCTCTAAGAATCATTAGTGTTAGTAAGAACAGGAAGAAATTAGGATCCTTAGACATTATTTTTGAGGATTGAAAAAAGGAGCAATCATAGTGGAAACTGATACAGTGTTTCCTCAGAATAGTAAAAATTAGGCTGGTGAGGTGGGTAAAAGTGCTTGTTGAACAGTCCTAACGGCCTGAGTTTGGTGCCTAGCACCCATGTGGAAAGAGAGCCAAGTCTCCAAGTTGTCCTCTGATGTCCACATGTAGACCATTGCACAGTAATATTTATTTATAAGGAATAAAAGTTGGCCAGACGTGGTGATGTTGCACACCCCTAATCCCAGCACTTGTGAGGCAGAGACAGGCAGATCTCTGTGAGTTCAAGGCCAGCCTGGTCTATAAAGCAAGTTCCAGGACAGCCAGAACTGTTACACAGAGAAACCCCATCTCAAAAAATCAACCCCCTCAAAAAAGAATAAAAGTTGATTATCATATGACTTGGTTAATACCAGTTCTGGAAAATGTATTCAAAGCATTGAAAACAGGATCTTTTGTTGTTATATGATTTTTGCTGTTGTTACTGAGACAGGGTATCACTATACAGCCCTGGCTGGCCTGAAACTCGCATAGATCTGCCTGCCTCTGCTTCTCATGTGCTGAAAATAGGATTTAGAGGGATATAAGGGATGTTTATATATTGTATTCTCTGAAACATTATTCATAGTCATCAATATGTGGAAGCAAAATGCCTATAGGTGAACAAATCAAAGAAAACAGTATTTGTAGACATAGAATAAAGTATTATTTAGTCTCTAAAAGGAAGGAAAATAAGTCATATACCACAGCATCTTGGCCTTGAATATACTAAATAAAATAAGTCAGCCTCAAAGACATCTCTCATACTTGCATTTATATAACATATATAAGGGAATCAAACTTTAAAAATTTATATGTAATTTTTATATATGAAATTTTACTACTTTCAATTTTATTATAGAAATTTATTGGGACTACTATATATCTTTGTGTGTTACTTGCTTTATATATGTAAAGCTTTATTTAAATTTATAGGCTCACAGCTGATAATAGTACCCACTAAAAACTATTAGTTTTTAGTTTTGTTTGTTCTTTAGCTGGGTAGCCCAGGCTGATCATGAACTCACGATCTTCATGATTTTGTATCCCAGTGCTAAGCTCACCAGACTCTGTATGTGTTTGTATGTGCATGTGTGTTCACAGTGGTCTTGGGTGTGCTAGGCAAACAGTCTTAGCACTGAGCTACATCCCAGTTTTGAGAAATGTTGGTAATCTGTGCTTTTTTCCTGGTAAGTGGACTCCTCTTGTATTTTATAGATCTTGTATGCGGAATCCTATGGAAAACATTACGAGAATAGTGAAAGGAATAGGAGAGACTTTCTGCCAACACTATACTCAGTCCACAGATAAACAGCCAGGATCTCACATAGGTAAGAAGAGACATTTAAAAGTGCACAGTATTAAGTATGGAGAATGCCCCCCATAGTAGAACTCTTTCCTTTACAGTTAAAGTAGCAATTTAAGTTTTTCTCTTTAGTTGTCATCACAGTTTCAATAGCATATGCTTTCCTTTATTTTCCATAGACTTTGCTGTAAACAGACTAAAACTGGCAGAAATTTTGTATTATAAAATATTAGAGACTATAATGGTCCAGGAAACACGAAGACTTCATGGAATGGACATGTCAGTAAGTAAATCTACCCTCTAGTCAACAGCAAGGCCTCAGAGCCCTACCAGGGAAGTAGTAGTTTGTTTTTTTCTTTTGAAGCAAATTAGAATTTTTATTCTATGCAATATAGACAATATGAACAGATTTGGTATATAATTTTTAGTTTTTGCTTTAGGAAAAAGATGAGAAAGGTGTGTAAATCTCTTTGTTCCTACTAGGAAAAGCTGTCATGATGCCAACAGTCACTTGTATGTACAACCATCAACTCTACACTTGACTTATGCCTAGGAACTAGACTTTACCTAAAGAGTGTGGAAGCTGCTTTGAAAAATCAGTTATGTCACAGCTCTGCGACAACTGTGAAAACAGCTCTGGCCCCGGAACACAAGGGTGCACACTCACACATAACTGTCATGGGTATAAAAGCTTCACACACCCATAGTAACTGTCATTAGTATAAAAGCCTCTCACACTGTCTGCCTCCACAGTCAGAATGATCACCATCACATCTTCATGGACAGTCTCCTCTCCAGTTTGTAAGCAAAAGGTGGAAATTCCCACTGTCTGTCAGGGCTTGAGAATACCATAGAAATGTATTCAACTAGCAGAAGTTCATGATCTACAGAAAAAGGAATTTAATATTAAATATTAACCAACTTTATGCTTTCTGATTTGACAACTTGAGGTGTTGAGACATATTGGTTTCCTGTGCCTAATCACAAAGACAACCCTGTCTTCGTTCTTAATTCTCGGTGATATCCCTTGATAGCTTCACACTATGACTGATGAGATCTCTTTGTCCAACTCTAGCCATTTGCTCTTCCCAAGACGTCATTTCATTATCATAATGAATTCTGTCATCTTCAGCAAGCTGAATCTATGCCTGCTTATGTGCACTAGGCAGGCTTTTCCAAGCCTATGTATAGTCCTCAGTTTTCCCTGAGTGAGTTCATCTTTAGCCTCTTGGAAGTTTTCAGATAGTAAATGTGCTGATTGAGGTCTTTTTGGTTTTCCAAGCAAAATTAATTCTCTCCTTTTTAATAATGCTTTCTTTTTAAAATGTTTTTGCCTGATTTCTTTCTAAGAAGACATCAACTGACTTGGAGTTAGCTGTTATTTAAACTTCTCACAGCTTCTTTGTATGCTTTCCATTCTGCCTTAAAATTAGCTTAATATACTCTTTTTTTTTCTTTTCTTCTTAATACAGTAGTTCCCTCCACAGGGCCATAGTTTGTCTAACCAGTTCTGAAAATTTCACATCTGGGTGTTTAGCTTTAAGTCTGGGTTAAGTTCTGTAGAAAATTGAGGATATGAAATCAGAGGTTTTTTGGATAATTACCCAAGTTGAGTGAAAAATCTTTAGGAATACCGACAAAGTTGAGCAGCAAGCTTATGTGGACCCATGCCCTCAAACATCTCTGCCCCCAAGTGCCCAAGTGCCCTCAGCACCCCCTAGAGGCCCTGGAGCAGTGCCATCGCTTGCTAGCCCAGTGCTGCCCTCAATGTCAACATGGTGCCTGCACACAGCATTGCAACCTGCATGCTAACCATGGAAGGTTTGTTGTCGGAAGTAGTGTTCTACAGGCTCTGTAGGCTATTATGGGGAATCAGCAGTTTATGATAGACTTGAACAAGAAGATAGTTTTATTTTTAATTGCTGCTGTTGATTTTGACACACCCAGAATACATCTTGAGGTACAAAGGTGAAATACGAAAACATCATCTTTGGTATACCATCAGTGTTCTTTTCCTATAAGTGATCTTTCTATGTCCTCCATTCCAAGTTACTGTTGATAAGCACTCTGACCTCAAACTATTGAGTTAACAATTATTTATTTGTTCATAACTCAAGGATTCTTAAATTGTAAAATAGTATTTGTTTATCTTTTTTTTTAAAAAAGTTTTCTTTGAACGTTTGACCAAATCTAATCACTTCAAGGTATTTTAAGAGTGTTTTCTTTCTGTTTTGTTCTGTACATTTATTATGTACTTAGGTTTGTATTTAGTTTCGGGGGGGAGGGTGGTGGTGTCATGTCTCTTACTATAACTTGTATGAGTCAGCGCTCTCTCTCTCTCTGCCGTACAGGTCCTGTGGATCAAACTCAGGTTGTCAGGCTTGGCATCAAGTGCTCTTATCTGATCCATCTTTCTAGCCCCTAAAAGAAAATTTCTACAAAGTTAAACCTATCATAAAATGGTTCAGTTTTCACCTCTTTTCCTCTGTTCCCTCTACAGCTGCCACTCCTGAGAGTTTCTTGTCCCAGTAGAAACAGGTAGATATGTAAGAATACTGTGTAACTATTACAAAAGAATTCTTCTGTTTTCATCCTGAAATTTTTTATCTTATTTCTTTAGTATTGATTCTTTTTCTAGAATTTCATACATTTGTCTTTTATGAATTAGACTGACATCTTAATGGAACTCCTGAGGAAGAAGTAAAATTTTTACTTTTATTTTGAAGTAGGTATAGATTGTTAGAAAGTTGCAAAAGTAATAGATAATTTTCATACAGGGATTATAGTTTAAGTAGCTTGGTATCAAAACCAAGAAACTGATAGTGAAATACTGTGCCTACCCTTCTACAGGTGTATCATGTGTGGGTTATGTAACCATAAAAAATAAGAGACAGTAGTCCTCCTTTTGGGAGGAAGAAGTTTTCAGATAGCTCCTAATACTATATTTATATATCTCAGAATAGATCTATCTGATATATCTATTAGATATATATACACACACCCACCCACGTGCATACACATATATAGTGTGTGTATGTAATATTGGATATTATATATATGGTGATAAATTTTTTTTGCTTGCTTTTTGGGTTTTGAAGTAATTATCATTTATTAAGCATATATTTGTCCACATATGCATACATGTAGCATATATATGGAGGTCATAAGACAGTTTTAGGTTCTCTCCTTCCATCTTGGTATATCCCAGAGATTGAACTCATGTTTTCAAGCTTCGTGAAAAGAACCCTTGATGCCCAGCCATCTCACCAGCCTAGTTTTGTTTTGTTTTGTAACAGGGTCTCACTGTGTAGCCAAAGTTGGCCACAGTCTTTCTGCTCTGCTTCCCATGTGTTGGGATGATAGGTGTGTCTGCATGCCTGGATGATAAAGTTTAATTTATATAGACACAGTGAGAGAGTCGCCTAATAATTGCTACTAATAATAGGTAAAACAAGATGTTATAATGAAAGTTATGTGACTATTTGTCTCTCTCAAGTACCTTATGTTACTTTTATTCTTTCAGCTAGACAAAGCACTTCGTGGTTATTCTTTATCATATTCAAATTGCTACTGTCTCTACTCTCGCGCTTTAAGGTCATTATTAAGTAAAATTAGGGTTATGTAAACATAAGCACCGAGATACACATCATGATCACTACAACTAAATGACTGATGAACGGGTAGTTTATACAGTGTGCATATATTAGACAAAGTGATGATTCACATCCACAGCAAGATAAAGTGAGGTAGTATGGTGTTTTATTATACTGCTCAGGATAGCACACAGTTTAAAACTTAAGAATTATTGTCTGTGTTTTTCCATTTAAAATTTTTGAATTGGGGGCTGGAGAGATGGCTCAGTGGTTAAAAGCATTGCCTGCTCTTCCAAAGGTCCTGAGTTCAATTCCCAGCAACCACGTGGTGGCTCACAACCATCTGTAAGGAGGTCTGGTGCCTTCTTCTGGCCTGCAGGCATGCACGCACAGACAGAATATTGTATACATAATAAATAAATATTTAAAAAAAAGATTTTTGAATCAAGACTGACCTTGGGCAAATGAAAGAAACCTTAGAAAGCAAAACCACAGATAAATGGTATCTATCACGTAGAACTCCCTGTTAGAAAGACTTTCATGCTGGTCCTCTGTGGCATGCTGCACTCAGCCACTGTTTAGCCTCCTTACAGTTTTATAGCACATCGTATGAACCTGCCTCTTTAAATTCATTGATACTATGTTTGTAGCCTCAGAGTTTATCTTGGTAAATGTTCTGTAGAAAATGTGTGTTCTGCTATTGTGTGGAATGCTCTGTTATTATTGTTCATGATATTGCTGAGTCTCTTTCCTTCCTGATTTTCTGCTTGCTTCTGTCAGTTGGGCTACAACACTATGCTCCTAATGTGCCTTTTTGTGAGTTTTACATTCATTCACTGGGCATTCCTACAGAGCTACCCATTTTGTCTAAACTTATGTCTTATGGTTCATTGTGTTTGTTTTGTTTGATAATTTTACAATGCTCTGTCTCATGAACTCAGAGCCCTGTACATATGAGGAAAGTGTTCTGCCACTGAGCATATACCCCTAAATTTTTTGCAAATTTTTTATTCTCTACGGTTAACAATATTTCTTTGATGTTTCCTTCTATTGCTCAACATGTCTCCCAAATGTTTCTATGTGTTTTGTTCTGTAGTTCAAGGGGAGGTTTTCTGCAAATGCTGGGTTATTCTGGGTTCTCCACTTACATGGATTATCCAAATGAATAAGGTATTAAAAAGGTAATAAACTGTGAGGGTAAAGTTCAGTGGTTTTCTGTTCTAATCTCTTACCTGGTTGTTGGTGTTATAGAGCAAGACAAGGAAGGGAAACTGTCCAGTTACAGACTTTCACCTCTTCTTAAGTACCTGTGAGTCTTGTTCAGTTTCTCTAGAGAACGGTTTTCTATCATTTGACCCTTCAAATACTGATTGTGTATAGCTTCCCACACTCTTCTGCAGACTTTCAAATTGCCACTCTGTGTCAGTCCTTGCCTTATTCCTACTTTGCATTGTGCCTATGCCTTCAGATGCTGGTTCCTTCAGGTTTCATATATCAAGTCCTTTTAAGTGTCTGTCTACAGACCCTCAGGTATATTTGAATATCTTTCTGTCTGCTGAGTCATTTATCATCCTTTCTCCATTTGGTTTTGTCTATTGTGACTTGTGCTTTGTAGTTACAGATGACTTATCCTAGAAGGGGTTCCCATTCTTTTATTCTCTTGTTGATTTCTGGTGATTTTTTTGATAAAAGAAGGACAATAGACGGATTTTAAGAAAGTAATTTTGGAGTCCAGCAAGATGATTCAGGGGGTGAAAAGCACTTACTGTGAAAGCTGACGACCTTAGTTTGAGCCCCAAAGCACACATAAAATACCTCCAAATGGGTACAGTTGTGTGCATACACACAAACACATGCTCAAGTAAAATAAATGAATGTAAATTTTAAAAATATTGTGTATATGATATATATACAGACGTGCATTTCATGGTGCATGTTTGGAGGTCAGAGGAAAACTTTATGGACTCATTTCTTTCCTTCCAACTTTATGTGGATTTCAGAGATCAGACTCAAGTTGTCAGACTTGCATAGCAGGTACCTGCACCCACTGAACCATTGTGCTGGCTCAAATAGCCATTTTTTAAAAAATATGTTTTGTGTGTGTGTGTGTGTGTGTGTGTGCACGTGACATGGTGTGAATGTGGAGTTGAGGTGTCAGTTTCACTCTTACTGTATGGGGCCCAGGGTTCAAACTCGGGTTGTCAAGCTTGGTTGTCAGGCAACTTTACCCACTGAGCCATCTCTCCTCTGACCCCCAAATAACTATTTTTAAGAACTGAAAACATAGCCAGACTGTGGTGGTGCATGCCTTTAATCCCAGCACTCAGGAGCCAGAAGCAGGTGAATCTCTATGAGTTTAAAGCCAGCCTGGTCTACAGAGCAAGCTCTATGATAGCCAGGGGTACACAGAGAAACCTTGTCTCAAAAAACCACAAAAGGAAACCAATAACCCTGAAAACATGTTAGCTCTTATACTCAGTATTAGATCATCTTATATTCAGTGGTGAGAGAGGTTTTTGACTTCCCAGTGAAATATTTTTCTCTGAACTTTTAGCAGTTACATTATTTTATTTTAGTATTAGTACCTTCTATTTTAGTATTAACATTTATGCTGACAAAATAATTAAATTTTGGTATTTTTATTTATTTATTTCAAAGGTTTATTTATTTATTATGTATACAGTGTTCTGTCTGCATGTATGCCACCAGACCA
>LOJH01035169.1:1669-15835 GCA_001685095.1 Ellobius talpinus | reverse complement strand
TCTATTGTATCTTCAGCACTTGAGATTCTTTCTTCCATCTCTTGTATTCTGCTGCTTATGCTTGTACTTGTGGTTCCTGATCGTTTTCTCATAATTTCCATTTCTATAACTCCCTCGCTTTGTGTTTTCTTTATTATCTCTATTTTGGCTTGCTAGTCTTGAATCATTTCTTTCATCTGTATGATTGCCTTTTCTTGTTTTTTTTAAGGGATTTGTTGATTTCTTCCATCTTTTTTTGTCATTTCTTCCATTTCTTTGAGGGAATTTTTCATTTTCTCTTTAAGGGCCTCAAATACTCTCCTAAAGTTGGTTTTTTTGGGTCATTTTCTTCTGCTTCATCTATATTTGGTTGTTCAAGTCTTGCTGTTGTAGGGCCACTAGATTTTGTTGATGTCATATTGCTCTTTGTGGTGTTGAATGTGTTCTTACCTTGTCTACCCATCTATTTCTCTGATTGGTATAGGTGGGCCTCTGTCTCCAGTGGTCAATTTTCCGGGTGCCAGTGGATCCAATGGCGGCTCCTTGTGGCACAGTCAGGGCCACAGTTCCAGTACCCTGGAGGTCACTCAGTGTTCCCAGAAGTCACTCAGTGCTCCAGGGGGTTGCTCTGCAATCCTGGGGTTTGTTCAGGCCTGTTCCCACAAAGGTTGCTTGCTTGGAGCTGTTTCTATTGAGGCTGCTGCCTTGGACCTGCTCTGGCAGAAGTCGCTGGCTCAGGCCTGTACTGGCAGAGGTCCCTGGCTTGGGCCTGCTCTCTTGGGGGTGGCTTCTTTGCCCCTCAGAATGTTTTTAATGATGTTAAAGTCACAAGAAGCCAGAAATACAGTTTACAGGCCTAAAGAAATGGGTCGGTAGTTAAAAGCAGTTGCTGCTTTTTCAGGGAACCCAGGTTCAGTTCCTCAGACTTACATGACAGCTCCCAGCCATCTGCAACTCTAGTTTCAGGCATTCTTTGCAGGCACCAGGCACATAGATGGTACACGTATACACATACAGGCACACACACATGAAATAACACAAATAAAACTATACAACCACATCAAAACTAACTACTTTAATTAATCAAACCATGTAAAAAATGAAAAGAAAGGCTTTGACTTGAGAAAGACTGGTTGTAATATACACAGCCTGAAAAGTTATTATATTAGGATATGTTTAAAATGTCTGTGAGTCAGGAGAGAGAACAAACAGGCAAATCATACAGTCATTTAAACACAAATTATGAATAAGTGTGGATGAAAGCTTTATTAGAAATCATGACAGATTCCTCAAACCCTTCCCCTCCAGGCTCAGGGAACTCTGCAGAAGGGTAAGCAGAAACACTGTAAGAGCCAGAGGGGTTGGAGGACACCAAGGAAACAGTGTCTTCCAGTCACAGTAGAGCTGATGGCACATATCAACTCACGGAGACTGTGGCATGGACAGGGCCTGTGCAAGTTCAAGGTAGATGGGGTCCCAAGCACTGAGAGAAGACCCTGGAAAAGAAACACCAATCCTAGCCAAGAAGGTATCCCTGACTGATGACTCACAGACAAAGGAAAGTTTCCTCCACTGATGTCTCACTGGGAATACAAACCACAGCTGAAAGGTAGGCGACATGCCAGCAAAAGGTAGCTAACACCCAAAAAGACTTGGTGGTATTTGAGGGTCTTCTTTTTCCTCATAATGGTTTGTTTGGGGATCTTTTATCTCACTGGTCTTTTGTGTATCATGCTTCTGATTTTGTGTTTATATGAGAGATGTGTGTGTGCATGTGTGTGTGTGCACATGTGTGTGTGCACATGTGTGTGTGCATGTGTGTGTGTATGCGTGTGTGTGTGCATATGTGTTTTATGAGGGATGTGTGTATGAGTGTATGCATGTGTGTTTTTCATTCTTTTTCCCTTTTTTTCCCTGCTGGTTTTCTTTTATTCCTTTAAAAAATTACCTGTTTATTCTTTAAAGAGAGAGAAATGGACATGAAGTTGGAAGGGTGGGGACATGGGAAGGATCAAAGAAAAGAGAGGGAGGGGAATCTATGGTCAGAATATGTTGTGAAAATTATTTTCAATTTAAAAAAGAAAAGAAAAAAGAAATAATGACAGGCTCTTGGAAACCCTACCCTATTACTACACCACCCCAACAAAACAGGCGGGGAAATCAGAGCATGGCCATGGCTCTTCCTTTGGAAGACAATGCTTCCTCACACACTAGTGACTGGGGAGGTAGAAGGTTCGTGTACCTAACATCCACACTCAGTACAGATTAAGGAAAGCATGCAAATTAATAATCAGGGCATTGTCACTCTCAAGAGTGAGGGGCTGGAGAGACAGAGACAGAGAGCTAGAGACAGAGACAGAGAGATAAAGAGAGACTGGCCTGTAGGAGGAGCTGGATAGGCCTGAATAGGTGGGCGGTTTCACCAGAGAGTCTCTTGACTAGACCAAGGGCCCTTATCAGCGTGACCCTTTCCCACATTTTCCCATAGGGAGAGGAATTCCTGAGTCGGATGACGTAAGCAATCTGACTTTGGTGTAGCTGGCCTTGACCTTGTAGGACCACCACTCCAGTAGTAGATAGCTGACTTCACCTGCCTGGGGAAGCAACTTCTTTTTACAGATAAAGGCAGTGTGTTCTTTCCCAGTGAGCACGCAGGAGCTAATGTTCTTTCTGGTGACAATAAAGGGCCACTCAGGTCTCAGGACACCTTCATTGTTTTGTCCTTTCTCACTTGGTAGTGGTGTTTCAGGGACATGAAATTTGATGTCCTGCTTCTCCCTGGGGATCATACTAAGTGGATGTTGTGTCTTCCAGGCTCAGCGCTCCATTGTTGGTGTATGAGCTGTGAGTACACGTTTGGTGTTTGAATCTATGAAGTAGGCAGGCAGATAGATGCCTCTCAGTGAATCTACCCTGTGTCATGCTTAGCACCCCCTGTATCATAGCATAAGCCCCTCCCTCCTATGCTTTTCCTGGGATAGCTAAAAGCATCTTTGGGAATTTGCAATCTGTCCTTTTTGGCTCTGACCCTTTGCTACGGAACATGGAGGACACCCTGGCACCTATGCTCTTCTGCAAAGTGTGTGGAGGGCCCCAGGGTGCTGGCACACCCTGGCCCTTCCTCCTACCTGCAACCTGATGCCTGAATTTTGAAGAAGCAATTGCAGCTTTTGTGTAGCCTACAGCTCCAGTCAGGTACCAGGTAGAGGTATAAATCCATATGGCATGGCACAGACTTGAGAATCGCTTGCCCTCTCCTTCAAAATGGTTTATGTCTGGCTCCTTCGTCCTTCAGAACTTCTCCCTGGGAGCTCTTAAATCCTCAGGCAAACAGGCCAGCAGCCAGCTCCTTCCAATCCTCACCTGCTCTGTCATGTGACTTCAGCTTGCTGCAGAGGATTCAGACACACAGCAGGGAGCATATGGAGATGGGGGAATTTGCATTTTCCCAGGGTGAGGCTTTCTGTAATATTTAGGTAGGCATGCTGAATCACTGCTCTTGTTGAGCAGTGGTGCTGATGCTTGTTACAAGAACAGCTTGTGGAGGCAGAGGGAGAGTGGGTCCCCAGCCCATCCTGTTCCAGAGCAGCACAGGATGCTGTCATTGTCAGCACAAGTCAGACTGAGTACCATCTCCCTAGCCACACCACATTCACAACCATCCAAACCCAAGGGCTCTTTGCTTTGTTTACCATAATTATTCAGTAAAGAGAAGGTACATCTTACTGTGAGCCCAAATGTCATTTCAGCACACACAGTGGTGTGTGGGCAGGGTCCTGCCCCCAGCCCCCCATGTTCAGGCTCTGGAGCTGGGTCAGGATTGAAAAAAATGGAAGAAACATCCAATTGGAGAGAAAGGTAGAAGTCTGCCTAGGGTACTGCCTTCCTGACAGTGGCTTATGAAGCAGCAAGTCAGTGTGCTGTGGGTATGCTGTGGCTTGGGGTAGGTAGAGGGAGGTGCTGATGTGGAGTAACTGGGGACAGTAAGGACAGATCACCTGCCCAAAATAACTAGGGGCTCTTCAGGGTGGAACATTGTCATTAGGAAAGCACAGACTCTTGAGGGCCACTAGAGAAACATCTACCTCTTTACAAGGCAGACCACTAGATCTGTGAGATTTCTCACACACTGTCTTTGGAATTATGAGTTCAGGAAATGTAAAGGGGAATTTCAGGATTTGGGGTATTTTTAAACAAAATTTTATTGAACATGAAATGTCAGGTGATCTTCCTGACACTTCAGTACGTCACTATTACTGCAGGATTCTTTTGAGAAATATTTTGACTCTATAATTACAAATTAGCTTTCCCTAAATATAAAGTATGACACATCTGTGCAAATACTTTTATGTACAGTGAGTGTTTAGGATGAAAACTTTTCTAAGAATATCTGGTTTTGGTGCAATACCAATTCCCATGAGAGTGTATGATGAGGCCTAACCCAGGAAGTTAGGTATTTTCAAGAAAAACTAGAGCTATGACAATATTTAGGGGTCTTATCCCCAAGACCCCTGCCTGAGGATGAAGCTGGGCTAGGCGGAAACTGGGTCCAGCAGAGTTTGGGTTGGATGGCCACATCTCTCCAGGCTCCGCTGTGACCTCCCTTCATGACCTCAGAGGGCAGAGAGGTGACTTGTGACTCACCCTGGTGTACACAGTGTGGACGAAGGTGTTACATGCCTCTCCTACACCCACTTGACCCTGTAAGCTGTCACCATGGTGATCCTTCCTCCTGAGGTGTGGCTTGAGGAAGGGCTGTCATAAGCAGAGTATTCTACCCTTCAGGCCACTGTGCCCAGTCTTGTCTCTTTTCTGAACTGAAGCATTTCCTACAGGAGAGAAGCTCATGGATGAAGAAGGACGCTTAAAAGAAATCCCACACTAGCTCAGAATTGAGAATAATAGAAGGTTATTTATTTAGGGGGAGACTCACAAATCATAATCCTCTGCTGGAACAGAGAACAGCAACCAAATCGGGCAGCCAGAAAAGAGGCCAGATGTGCACTTTACATGGGCATAAATCGTATAAGAGGCCATGCCTCTTGGGCTGGTAACTTAAAGGATACTGGCGGTAGAAATTACTACAGCACATGGAGGCACAGAAGGTTAACAAAAGTTGCAGGCTCTAACAAAGAAGATACAACTCACAAGTCTTAGAAAGCACCTGAAGCATACAGGATTCACAACTCACACTGATGTGGGATCCCACTCTGTATGCTGTGAATACCATTGGTTAATAAAGAAACTGTCTTGGACCTGCACAGGGAATAGAGGCAGGCAGGGAAAACTAAACTGAACATGGGGAGAAAGAAAGAAGAGTTAGTGAGAAGCCATGTAGCCTGCTGGACACAGACAGCAGAACTTTAGCCGGTAAGCCACATGGTGATACACAGACGAATAGAAATGGATTAAATTAAGATATAAGAGTTAGCCAATAAGAAGTAAGAGCTAATGGGCCAAGCAGTGGTTTAAATAATATAGTTTCTGTGTAATTATTTCGGAGCTGACCAGTTGGGAAATACATCACACCTTCCATACAAGGTTATAGGAACAATTCCTGGGAACAGAAGACTCTCTTGCTAGAGGAACTGATTCGATGGGCAGCTCAACAGTGCTGAATGCAAATTGTAGAGGGAACCTCAGAGTTTCTGCTCTTACCAGCAGTAAAGCTGCCTCTGAGACACCTCTGCTTTGTAAGTAGTTCCAGTAGACAAATTGGTTCATGAAGCTGGTCTGTTGTCAGTGTTGTTAGGTAAATGGAGGCTTATTCACATTTTCCCAGAAAAAGTAACAGGACATCCATCTACAGGTATGTACACTGCCCTTAGAGTCACCTGGAACAAAAGTTACTTTTAAACAAAAATTAAGTTAAATTTTATCAAGCCCTCTTAATGGCTGTCTGAGAATATATAGCTTGCTATTATGTATAGCCAGTCACACTCTCAATAAGATGCACAGACATATATGGATAGAATCTGACACAACCCTGATTGGGTCACTGAGAGCCCTTGCACGTAGTCTGTGAGCCTGGTGCTACAGGCCTTGGTACTGTGCCAATGCACAGGCCTTACATGCTAGGCTGTGTCAGGCACTCACCAGGCTGAGTCCTCCATAGCCATGTTTAGATAAGCAAGTGCCTCAGTCTCTCTCCTTTGACTTTTCTTTAATTTTTCTTACATATGAAGTGAGCTTGTGATTGCAGGCTGTAATTATGTGCGGGCCTCGTGCCTGTGGAAAGACAGATGGACAAACAAGGCCCTCTTCCCTAAATCTAGGGAGAGTTGTTCTGCCTTATCAAGGTGAGCATCCAGTTGTGTCGGGGGGCACTCCTAAATGCTGGGTTGAACACTTCCAAGTGAGCGTCCAGTTGTGTCTGGGGGCCTCCCTCGGCCACCCCTGTCTGTCCTGCTGTGTGCCCATGTTGGTTTCCACTGCAACTCAGTTTCAAGCCTTCTCCTCTTCCCTCTTCAAGAGAGCCACTCTCTGGCTTTGATGGTCTATCTTCCTGGTGCATATTCTCACTCAGCTTCCAAAGTCACTTCTGGCTTATTCCTACTCCCTCTCCACCAAGCCCCTGTTGGGAGAAGTGGCAGCATCGTGAGCCGCCATGAGCCCAATGAGGCATCTGTCTCATTCCACCACAGATGGCTTGGCACCTGTTCCTGAGGAACTTCCTTTCCCTGAACAGCTGGCCTTTGCCATCCTTCTCAGCCCACAGCCATCCAACTGTCTGTCCCCATTGGTGACTAGCCTGAGGAATGATATCCTGGAGTAGAGGGTTTCTTTCTTCAGTGCTTTATGGTCTAAGTTAGTTGTACTCACTTTGGGTTCTGCACCCTGATCTAAGACAGCATGTGCATCTTGCCCATACCCAGGGCAGGTGTGTGTGTGTGTGTGTGTGTGTGTGTGTGTGTGCACGTGCACTTAGACTCTCTGCAAGCCCTGTATATACAGCCCTAACACTCAAGATGTCACTAATCTCCAGTGTCCAGTTTATATCCGCCCTCTGATTCTTTAGTGGGTTCTGAATTCAGCGATCCCACACATACACTCTTTGTCTCTCACCAGTGACCTTGAGATATGCATTAAATTCTTCAAAACTTGAGTCTTACACCCCCCCATGGTACCCTTTTCCGCAACCAGGGTTTTCATGTTTCTCCCTCTGCCAGCTCTGGTTCTCACCAGCTCTAAGTCAACCAGCTTATTGCGCTTGGATACCAAACACTGGAGATAAGTGACTTAAAAAGGGGATTTGTTTGTTTTGGCACAGCTTGGAGGTTTTAGCCCATGGTTGACAGGTTGAATGTCACTGAATGCTTTTGGTCCATGGAGATATGGCTCGTGAGATGTGAATGCGTAGGAAAGGAAGCTGCTTGCATAGGAAAGGAAGCTGGAATGTGGAGACAGTGGAAGATCCAGGGGTCCTACTGTCTCCTCCTAGAGCACAACTCTAACCACTAACATCTTTCCAGAGGCTCAAGCACCATCTCCTGACTGAACCATGGGCTAGGAACCAAGCCATCAGCACCTAGTTCTTTGGGAGACTTCTGTCCACACCTTAGCAGGCTGTAAATTCGGCACCAATAGTTGAAAATTGGCCTGAGCCAGTATAAAGCCCTGATAGGCTCTTGTTCCAGATGGTAGCTGATGGGCTCTTTGGGACTCCTCTAGCCCCCAAGCTCGGATCTTAAAGGGCTTTTAAAATTCAAACAGAGATTTCAGAGGCAAATGCTGTGGCTCCCCAGTCCATCTGGTTGAATGGTTACTTTCAGCTGTGATTCAACTGCATGGATGAAATCTTAGTCATTTCAATACCTCATATTGGCAGAGCCAGCCTGACTCCAGGAATAAACGCCCCCCCCGCCATGGCATGACATCAGAGGCACTGCAGGGCCACATGCCTCCCCCTAGTCTCACCTCTGCCCACATGGCCCTTGCAGGTGTTTGTGTTCTAGTTGCACACAAATTCTCTCCCCAGGAGTTCCAGCCATGAACAAATCTGGGAAGTCAGGGCTCTGAGGGACAGCATCACCAGGGCAGCTCTTACAGATTGCGGGTCTTCTTAATCACATTCTTCCAGTTTGTCCAAATTTGGTTAAGCCGTGGTAAGAGTTGATAACAAGGCAAAACTCACACTTTAAAGAGAAGGAAAATGATAACTGTAAGACAGTGTCGATTCTATTGAGGAAACCGATGTTAATGAGAGTTCTCTCCGGGCATCAGTTTTATTTCTCAGCATCATCTGGATCATCAGTGAGGTCAAGGGATTCAGGTTCCTTTTAGTCCCCGAGACTGGCACGATTATTCCTGTTCTACAGAAGGGGCAGAGTGGGAAGGATTTGGGAAGTCTTCTCTGCCATCTCTGTAGTCCCAGGTCACCTGGTCTCAAGTCCTAGGTATGTCCGGCCTCCCCTTTTAATATACAAATCCCTTGGTTTACAAGCTTGCTTGGTCAATCCTAATGGCACAAGCCTGCAATCCAGCATTATACAGAGAGATTGAGGCAGAAGAATTGTGAGCTCAGGGACAGCCTGGCTACATAATGAGAGCCTAGCCCAACAGGCAAACAAACAAACAAACAGATGATGGTTCATAGTACCAGAAGCCAACTTTACCTGAAAAATCCACATGCATAGGTATGAAAAGAGGATAGGTAGTGGGGCTCAGTCCAGGAGATGGTTCTTGTCTGTATTCTTAAAAGGGAATGTCATCTTCCCCGCACAGGTAGTTCAGGGATATTAATCTTGCTTCACTAAAAGAGCCAGCAGGAGACCAACACTGAGAACACAGGTACATTAAATGCTCATCAGAGCACAGTTTATAGCATGGGAGCATTGGCCACATTTATGCTGTGTGACTTTTTTCTCCAAATGCCTCATTTGAATGCTGACAGATTGGTTGATATCACAGTATCTGTGGTATGCAATGACAAAATGGTGTGACTTCTGTTACCACTCTTACTCAGACTATTTCATGGCAGAATTTGATTGACAAAGAGGATTTGTGCAGAGAGAGGTATTTCCTGCCAAGGGGAGTGAACCTCATGTGTTATATTATTAGTTAGATGATATTTAAAGGCTTTTTCCCTCTGTGAACTATCACAAGCGAGACGGCAAGCCACGGAGAAGGGGCAAGCATGTATCCCAGCCAAATGCTTCCTCACACAGTAGCTTGTGTTGCTTTTTTTCCTCTCTCAAACTCTAAATTAATTTCCATATTTTAGCACGGAATAAGATATGGAATCCCAAATTATACATCTGGGTGAGAAAGAATACAGACCTTCGTGTTTTCAAATAGCACGTTTCTTTTGTTTCGATGTTTAAACAGCAAAACTCATGTGATTGCTTATGGCAAAATGTATATGATGGCTGGAGAGAACACTCTCCCATTTCTTCACTGTCCTTAATGGTTTCCAGTTGCCTAGAATCCTTGCAGAGAGATAGCAGGGATGGACACAGCATGATCACGGTGTGTGCAGAGCATTTGCTTTCGGCTAGAAGATTACAGCAAAAGGCTTTGTGTGCTGGGTGACTTTCTTCAAATAAGAAAACTAGGTTTGCCGTTGGCATTTGGGTAGGTCTGGAAGCAATGAAAAGATTCACAGCAGAGGTTACTGCTGTAGAAGACTGCTTTTTCGCTTATTTGTTTCCCGGCTGCCCAGACTCCTGAAATAATCACACAGAAACCATATTATTTGTATTATTGTTTGGCCAATAGCTTAAGTGTATTGCTGGCTAGCTCTTTTAGCCTAAACTAGCCCATTGCTGTTAATCTGTGTATTGCATCGTGGCTGTGGCTTACTGGGCAAAGTTACGGCGTCTGTCTCTGGCGGGGCTACATGGCTTCTCTCTCACTCGGCCTCCTTTTTCCCAGCATTCAGTTTAGTTTTCCCCGCCTACCACTATTCTGCTCTGCACAGGCCCAAGACAGTTTCTTTATTAACCAATGGTATTCATAGCATACAGAGGGGAAACCCACATCAAGTTACCGGGCATCTGCAGGTGGAATCCTTGTAGTGGGAGAGGAATGTACCTCTTAACCTCCCTTGGCTATTGTCCTGAATGCGAAAGCTCCTGTTGCTCAGCTGATGACTTCTGTGTCTCAAATGTCATCCTCTTCCAAAGCAAGAAATGTTCACTGAGCTTAACTGAACATTAAAAACACAGAAACAATCTGCTTAGACATCTAACAGAGACACCACGAAGAAACGGTTTAGACTAGTTCATCACTGTGTGCATGCTCGCTTCTGGTTGCAGGCAGGTGTGTCCCAGACAGAAGTCATCTGTTTATTTTCTACATATAGAAGGTTGATGGAAATGATAACGAACATGTTTTGTCCAACAACTGCAGATATCACATCTGTCTGGTGACAAAGACAAGGGAAGAAAATCCTCTCTGAAGTGCGGACTGGAATCACATGTAGTGGGTGATGCTTTTGCCCCCATTTCTTCTCATCCCAACTACAACAATCTTCACATTCCTGCTACCAAAGGAGGCAAATCCACTTGAGGGCAAAGCTTTACTCAGGCAGGTGGGTAAGTAAAAGCCTAGAGGGGTGGGGCTGAGCAGCAGGGACAAATGGCCACCCCTGTCCACACTTAGTGTCTTAGTCTACTGGGTTTCTTCCCTCTACCCACCCTTGATGTGGTCTTGGTTGGTCTACTATCTATCTGGAACATTTCATATCAGAAACATCAGATACTAGACTGTTTGAAAATCTAACATTGAGAAGTTTACTAGGGAAAGGGTATTGATTGATACCATGTAGGTTCTCCTCACTGGGGCACTCCTGGTTACTGACTGGAGTCTGCTGGGACAGGCATTGGTTGACTTGGATGTTTTTTCCCCCAGAGTCCTGTCCTTCCTTTCTCTGGTTAGCTTGACTGTACCTTCTCCTTTTGTGAGCCTTCTTATATGTCTTCACGTTGTCTCCACCTTCATGGAGGACAAGGAGTGGCCCTTAATCTCAGCAATCATGAGAGCTGAGTTCTTTACTCGGCTAAGGAACTGACATCATTCTTTATCCAGCATTTCTATGTCCACAGTGGATCACTGGCAGTTAGTACTCCATGGGTTCTCAACTCCAAGCTAGTACTTGCTATTCTCAGCCTTCTCTAACACTTTCAGAAGTCCATATCCCTGTAATCCCCAAATCTCAGCAGCCTGTCAATATTTACACCCATATCCACGGTGGGGTTTGGGGGGAGAGGAAGACAGAGGGATTTTGTAAATGCATGTGGTATACACCTTCTGAATATCTTGTTGAAGCCAGAGACTTATTTGAAGTCTGAGGCATAGAAGCAAATCTCTGGAAGAATGAATTTTGTTTTTCTTTAGTGTTCTTGATCACTGCATTGAGGTTAATCTTTGCCCCCTGTGGGTTATGAGGGAGGGTGAGAAAACATGCTTTGTGAATAGGATAGCAGTCATTATGCTTTAAGTTTTGTATTGGCGGCTTATAAACTCTGGCTCCTCTTCTTCGGGATACTCTTTCCTACACTGGTTGATGCTAGCCTTATCTCAGCTCTGAACAGTTTCTCCTGTATTGGTCTTCTTCAGAAAGCATACAGCAGGCATCTGTGTGCTTCTCTTGTTTGTCCAGAGATAGACAAACTTGTGACCCAATAAAAATAAAATGTGCCTGCAGTAATTTCATGAACAGTGATCCAGAAGTAGCAAACCTCCCATCTCTACCAGAGACAGAGCTACAAAAACTGGTTTTGAAAATATTGCTGGCATGGATACTTTATGTGAAAAACAGAAAGGGGAAAGAGAGTATATAGTTACAAAGAGAGAAAGGTGGAACTGGAATGGAAGGGTTTATTGGGAGGGTGATTGGGAGGACGTGGAAGAGTAAGGAGTATGAGGAAGGACAACTGACTCTACACGGCATTTTAAAAGCCACGTGAAAACTGGTTACTGTAAAACTTCCTAAGATATGTATGAATACAAAAGGAATCTATATGGAGTCACCACATAATGGGGGAGATAGTACACTAGCTAGATACTTAATCCCACCAAGTAAAACATTCAGTACTAGGAATGAATTACAACTTGTTGATTTCTTGGCCAAAGAAATCCCATGGAAAACCCCTAGTTACAACAGGCTATTGCCAAAACTACTGGTTTCTCTCTACAACCTGATGGTAAAGCTGTTGTGGAAATTACTTTAACTATGTAAATGCTGTGGGACAATGGGATTTTATCCTTTCACTTCTATTATTTTTAATAAAATGTTGATTGGCCACAGCCAGGCAGGAAGTATAGGCAGGGCAACCAGGCAGGAACTAGAGGTAAGGCAACGAGAACAGGAAAATTCTGGTAAGAGGAAAGGTCAGTCTGCAGTCGTCACCCAGACAGAGAGGAAGGAAGATGAGAATGCCTTGCTGATGAAAGGTACCAAGCCATGTGGCTAACACAGACATGAATAATGGGATAATATAAAATGTAAGAAAGAGTTAATAAGAAGCCTGAGCTAATAGGTCAATTAGTTTATGATTAATGTAGCCCTCTGTGTGTTTATTTGGGAGTAAACAGATGTGGGAGCTGGTGGGACAGAAATCTTGGTCAACATGTAAAGATGTAATACATTTGTTGATGTTGTGGAATATTACTTTAACTGTGTAAAGGTGTGTTACATTTACTTATGCTTCCTTTGTTAACGATGTAAAGATACGTCACATTTGTTTATGCTGCATTTATATGTAAAGATGTGTTGCTGTTTTATCTTGCCTGCCTAATGTACCTGATTGGTCTAATGAAAAGCTGAATGACCAATAACCAGACAGGAGATGAATAGATGGGGCTGGTGGGCAGACAGAATAAGTAGGAGGAGAAATCTAGGCTCAAAAAGAGAAGAACTAGAGAAGATATCATCAAGGGAAAAAAGAGGGATACACCCGGAGCCAAAAACCAGACAGCCAGATATGAGAATCAATGGGAGTAGGACATGTAGAAAGAAAGAAAGACACGTAAAAAACCATGAGGCAAAACATAAATAAAGAGAAACAGATTAAAATAATAGCTAATATAAGGCTGAGCATCCATAACTAATAACAAGTCTTCCTGTCATGATTTGGGAGCTGGTTGGTGGCCCAAAGAAAAATCCTCTTACATAAAGCATATTGCTGAAGATACAACTTACTTAGTTCATTGAACATGGAAAAATTGAGGCAGTGCCTAACTGGAGGCCTCGCCCCATACCATCCAGCTCTCAAGGTACTGGAAAGTCCTTTGCATACCACCCAAGGAGAAAACTAATTGTAAATCTCGTCTAGCTGCAATCCTGAGACCTCAACAGCAACTCTTCTGCAAGATACACTGATGCAATAGTAACACAAATATTAGGGGAACAACCAACCACTTCATGCCTAGATGTAAGCCGTACTCCATGAGATGTATCCCATATGTGATATTGCCCCTGTAATTACTGAGATATTTTAGGTTTTATTGAAAAATATGTTTCTTAATTTATTTGCCTTTAAGATAATGTCCTGAGATATTAGATATTATTTTTAAACAAATTTTAAAGTTTTTTGTTGGGATTGAGTCCATGGAGGGAGATTTTGTGTGGCTGTACATACTGGATTTATGGGTTGTTTCACTGATGAGCTGGTATGTTTACATGAATGAGGGGGTAACGTCTTCATTCCTGTCCCTTCTCCCCTTTGCTGTTCCTGGGAGTATATGGGAGATATAAGACTAACTTAGCATTAATAATAATAATAATAGTATCATGGGTTGTAGTCATGAACATTACAGTAAGTGTGGACCAGGAGTTATGCCAAAGACACTGAGACTTTATTCATCCCATGATGGCTAATGTCTGTGTTTCATAACTCTTACCATGTACAATGCCAGCCTTTCTCCCTAGTATCACCTTAAGGGTATTCATATTTCTGACTTTAAAGTCTTCTTTGGATGAATATGACAGAGAATTTTATAGGGAATGTATTTTTGTAGGGAATATAGGGATTAACAGGGGTAAAAGAAGAAAGGGGTGGTGAGAGTAGTCAGTATGCATTGTACACATGCATGAAAATGTCTACAAATTTAATTAAAAAATATTCCCAGAGAGACACACACAACCAAAAACCAACCCAATACAAAACAGAAAACCTAAACAGAGCTGTGCCAAAAAGAAGAGAGAGAGAGAGAGAGAGAGAGAGAGAGAGAGAGAGAGAGAGA
>LOJH01035167.1:351-13250 GCA_001685095.1 Ellobius talpinus | reverse complement strand
CACACACACACACACACACACACACACACACACACACACACACACATTTTTTGAGACAGAGTTTTTGTATATTTATTGCCTGTCCTGGAACTAGCTCTTGCAGACCAGGCTGGCCTCGAATCCAAGAAGATGTGCCTGCCTCTGCCTGCCAAGAGCTAGGACGACTAAAGGCGTGCACCACTATCGTCTGGCTCAGACACACATCTTAACAAGCTGACACTGCTCTCCTGAAGCCTCTAACAACTGGTACACCCATTAACAAATTAATGAAAATGGAAGAGACAAAAAAAGCAAATGTGACTTCAAATTAGATTAAATATCAAATAGAATAGTTTGTTCAAAGCAGATGTGGGGAAATTATGCCAGTTTTAAATTACATTTTGATAGTTCAGTCAGAAGTGACATTTGGTCAACAGGTAGGAGAATTTTGATTGAAGACACATGTCACTATGAATTTGACCTGCAAGGCTTAGTATCTGGCATATTCACCACCCAGGGACATAGACCTCATTGTTCTCCTTCCCCAGATCCTTCTATTTATGTCTCCCTTTCCTTCTTCTGCATTCTTCCTGTCCTCAGTCTCTTTCTATTTTTCTGCTTTCAAAACTGGAAGAATTAGTCATCATCCTTTGCATTATCCAGCACAATAGAAAAGACAAAATAAAGACACTGAATTATGATCAATATAACCGATCAGTGGCTAGTCAACTCCAATTCATTCTCCCATCTCCCAATAATAATGGTATATTTATTTTAAGGGAAAATTGTCTTCCATTCTGTAAAAGCAACATCTTTGTAGATCAAGATATTAAGAACATCAATGTTAGACCTGAAGCTCTGATACTGCTAGAGAGAAACTGTAAGGCTTCTATCCAACAAAGAAAGCTGTTAACCTAAGGAAGGGGCAGGCCACAAAACATACATCTGACAACTTGTGATTATAATATGCAAATAATTAAAAAAACTAGAATGTTATGAAAACAAATAACCCAATTTAAAAATGAACTATGGGAGAAAGGAGATAATTCTTAACATAAGAAATAGAAATGAGCAGTAAACACTTTAAAAAGGGTTCAACATCCTCTCTTATGAGGTAAGTGCAGCTCACATAAATCTCAAATGATAAGGAAAATATGACACACATAAGCAATGGGATTTTATTCAGCTATAAATAAATTCCAATAAAGAATTTTGTAGAAAAAATGGGTACAGCTAAAAAAATGTTATAATTACTGAGGTAACTCAAACCCACAAAGTCCAACGTTACATGTTCTCCTTCGTGTGTGTAGAGCACATGGCTCTGGACTGTGAGGCACTAGGCAATTGGGTTGTCCATACAAGATTTGTCTTTTAGATATGCTTGGTTAATTTCCACGTGCATTCTCTAAAATGTTGTGCTAATATAAAAGTTAAAAACACATCTCATCTCATGAAGTGGTTATAGTTGATTGACTGGGAAGTGCTTGATAGGATGCTGGTGGGGAATCTTCTCTAGTGAGGATGCTTTGGCAGCTTGTACTCTAGACCCATGTCCACCATGAAGTCCTTCAACTGTGGAAGATTGGGAGGATGACACTAAAGGAGGTCCTTGAGAACCCTGACCGGGAGGCATGAGTAAGCCCAGCAACAGTGCTGAAAGTTCAACAGTCACTGAAGCCAGGGTTGCACACAGAGTCTCAAATCCTCTGCTGGATGACTATCAACATGGACACTAGAGAAGCACAAACCTTGTCTCCCAGTGTCATTTAGAGATCACTTTCCAGGTTCCAAAGTTGTATCATTTCATTGGGCAGTTGCTTTGTGTCATCAGGGATTGTAGTAGTTTGGGACTGGCTCATTAGCATATCAACACTACTTTGGGCTAGTTCATCAGCATATTCAGGTCTGTATTGGGCTTGGCTGTATCTGTCCTGCTGGGTGGCCTGGGTTGTCACAGTTGTTGCTAAAGTCTAGCTTCCTCTTATTGAAGCTGAATAGTGGCAAACGCCTATCTCACATTACATTCTTCTTTCTTTTTGAGACACACATTTTTATTGATTCTTTGGGAATTTCATAACATGTACCCAAGTTCCACTCATTTCTCAGTGTCCTCATATCCATCCTTCACCTCTCCCAAGGAAAATTTAAAGGGACAATATAAATAAAATAATAAAATAAATATATTAATTAAAAACAGACAAAACAAAACCAAACAAACACCAAGCAATCAATAAATAACAACAACAACAACAGAAAAACC
Source organism: Ellobius talpinus (assembly GCA_001685095.1). Lineage (NCBI taxonomy): Eukaryota > Metazoa > Chordata > Mammalia > Rodentia > Cricetidae > Ellobius > Ellobius talpinus. The sequence goes on along the minus strand of LOJH01035167.1, from coordinate 11,011 downwards.
ACCAAGCTCCTCATCTTTATTCCCTCTTTGTTCATCTTAGTGGCACTGGGAGCTGCTGTGTCTTATGCAATGTACTCTTTTGTCCAAACAACTTCACTTGCAAATGTTCATTGTGTAATATGTCCTTGGTCAGGTTCAAAGCCTCTGGCTTCTGGTACACCATCAATACTGGACCCTTATCAAAACTCTCAGATATCCTGCTATTGCCGTGAATCCTGCGGCTATGGTTCCACAGGACCAGTCTCTTCATTGGCTCCAGCAGGACACAGATGGTGTGATATTTAGGAGTGCCAACTTGAAGCAGTGAATGTTTGCCTGGATGGTAGCCAAGCTGGTCAGCCCAGGCCTCTGGTGCACACATCCCCAACCCTCCATCCTAAAACCTCTACAGCCCCTTAGGCAGGGTGAGGGGAGCAGTGCCAGATCTCCCACTTCCTGTAGTAAGGGACAGGGCCAGCCCTCTCAAGTGTGTATATGAAGGGGCACACATTATATTATTCTAACACAAAATGGTTTCACTTACGTTCTTTACATGGGTGGCACATAGTTTTGAAGTTTTAAATTTGTGTGTTTAAATTGGAGTGCCAGTAGGCAGGGAAGCTTTAAACCATTAGAGAGGATGGGGGTGGCCAGACGGACATTAAAAAAAGTGTGAGTAGGAGAATTCTAAGTGCTATGAAAGCAGAGGGGAGGTACACTGGGAGTTCTGTGCTGAACAGGAATGGGAGTAAGTGGAGAGGTGGAGGAGGGCTAACCAAATCTGAGGATGTGTGAGGAAGCCAATTATAAGCTGTTTAAGAACTATAATAATAATAAAAAAAACTTAGAATGAGGTACATTTCCTGACTGAATAATGCTGATACCAGAAGCCATGGGTAATTAATGATACATTCCACTTCCAGGTGTGGGATATCTCTCTATGAGTTGTTCATCCAGAAGACTCCAGAGCTTCCAAAACACTATAGACTACTGTTATTATTTTTTTACCAGAATTAAGTATAAGACCCTATTTCTGAAGATACCATACAGTCTATGAGTATATTACAAAGAGAAATCATGCTAGGACTGTCTAAGGTTTCCTCCAGACTGACTAGTGATCAACTTGTTAAAATTTTGCAATGGGTGTTTTTACCAAGGAAAAGTCATGGATGAACTTATTGAACTCTGAATCTTATAGACTTTATTCTGAGGCTATTAAGATGTGCCCATTGGTAAGATAACTGCCTGATACATGGAGTAACCAAATATGTTCTGATTGAATCTGAAGGCCACAAAGTTTGGTACTATGGGCCTGGTTAAAGGCTCATGATTGGCCATAGACCCTAGGAATGAACCTACATTTTTAAAAATATTTCTTGCTAAATGGATAAATGAATATATTAAACTGTCTCTTAAGTATTTATGCTTATACCCATGGATTAGTGCTGCCCCAAGCCTGTCCTTTTTTTCCTCGAATGATGGCTAATGCAGAGATACATGAGCAGTCAAGGTTCCAAAAAAAGTTACTTTGAAGTGCCTAGCTTTCAACAGAACACCCATATTATCACTTCTGTGTCTCTACAAAATGTAGAAGAATGAATGAAAAGAATCTAAGAGTTTGCTTGGCACTGGGAAAGAAGGCATTAAAAGCCTATATTCTTGGCATTAAATGACCTTGTCATTCATGAACTCAGAACAGATGTAGTTACCTGCATAGGGTCTACACAGAAGTGACAGCATCAAAGTCCAGCCATGGATGGAGAAGGGGCTCATAAAGCCACACTTTTCGCACAGAGCTATTAGTAGTTGATGGCTTCTGGAAGAGGAGGAGTTTCTGTCCTTAGCTGCTGGAGTTCCATGCTTCAGTGGATAGATCTGTCCTTTACCCATGTGGGTGGCCCTGGTTAAACTTAGTGGGACACCAAATAAAATAAAAATATATTAACAAGGAGGAATTACTGTGAAGAGAAGTAAATTATGGAGGCAGAGAAGTGGAATAAATGTATTATAGAAACATAAAATGTCAAAGAATAAATCAAAAATACTAATTTATGCGACTTGGAATTTCGGGTTATCATGTATAGATGAATAAACAAAATATTCTTCAAAAATTTCTTGGTTTGAGACAGATAAAAGTCTTTGAAGTATGAGAATGTCTTTGATGATGAAGTAACAGAAAACTCATGAATAATTAAAAGTAATTAAGAATCTCCAACCTTAGAAAATGTTAAAATAAATTTTCATGGAATTTATTTCAGCTTCTGAATATACTCTCTCATGAGTACCTGTATCAAATATTCTCCTTGGTGACTTGTGAGAGGAAGAATGGTGTATTTAACTTTGTACAATAAATAAATAAATAAATAAATAAATAAATAAAATAAACCAAAACAGTACAGAAATAACTTGTTTTCAAGAAAAAGAACAAGTCCTGGATATCTGCTTGGAATAAAAACTAACAGTTTGTGAATCTACAGTGACCACAAATATTTCATGTTCAAAACTCACAGAACTTCTGAATGGAGCATAGCATAGTCTCCAATCAGAAGTGTCAATAAAATAAAAATAAATATTGTAAAATAAAGCCATTGAATTTTACCCGAAGTTATAGAAATGAGGTATCGGAGTCATGACTTTAGATTTATCCCTTCCCATTGATAGAGTCAATGGGAATTTATTGCATCTCTCTTTCATTATGTTTAAATGGAAATCATCTCTAATTCATGAGACTCTGCAGTCTGTCTCAGCTGGTCTTCAGTCTACACTGGAATCCTGCAGAAGTAGGCTACCACCAGCAAATGAATGTCTCAGCAGCAGGACAGGTGATCACACCAATGAGAGTGAGGATGAGCTGGCAAAAAGCAAGCTTCCTCCTTCCATGGCATTTTATAGAGGTTGTCACTAGAAGATATGGCCCAGAGTTGTCTTCTCACCTCAAACAATCCCATCAAGAAAACTCATCTACATATATGACCAGCTATTTAGGTTTTCATTGATTCCAAATGTAATCATGTTGTCAACCAAAATTGGCCATCACAATGTGTCATCTACATTTTAGATGTCAATACTGACCATCCCATCTTTTCTATCTTGCTCACCCCAAACAGGAATTTCTTATATGAAAAAAAAAACATGACAGTATTCGCTTCCCCTCTCCTCAAAACTGGATTATTGAGGACCTAAATATATGAGAGTTATGAAAAAAAAGGTTTCTTAATTCTAGATAAAAACCTATCTGAATACAAAGTAGAGACAGTGGCACATGGTAGTGCACCATCTACAGGGCTTGTTCGGGTTCATTGTCTGCTCCAACGAAAGAATTAAAGGGCAAGGAAAGCCTCAGCAACAGGTAACAAGCTAAGCTTTTCAAAGGAGAAGAAGTATGTTTCACACACAGACACACACACACAGATTATACACATTCATACACAGAGCAAGGCACACACACATGTGAACACACACAGAGTGAGACATACAAACATGCAATCATAAGCACACTCACAACAGAACACATAGAAAGCCTTCCCATTAAGCTGAAGGGGAGCAAGTCTCTTTTACCTTAGAGTTCTCAGGGTTTTTTTTTTCTTTTTCTTTTTCTTTTTCTTTTTCTTTTTTTTGGGGGGGCTGATCTTTAGGGTTCTCCCCTCAGTTTGGATTGATTCTCTTAAAGAAACAGGGCTGAGAGTCCCACAACTTGAGGTAAAGAAGCACAGCTGTGGTCAAGCACACTTCTGACAAGACTGGACCAGTCAACTAGGAGGCCCTGAACGTGGGATAGTAAACCTGCCTGTTTTTATCCTCTGGTCAGGTGGGCAAGGAAGAAAATAGAAGTTTGCCATCAGTATTATTTATCTGTGCTCCTCTTCCCTGTCTGTCTATCTGTAAGGTGTCTGTCTAACTTCCAGCCCCTCACTAACACAGTCAGCCTAATGACTGATCTTTCTGCTTTAGATAAAAGAAAAAAGGAATTCAGTTGTAAGCTGATGTTATTGTCCCTTAAGAAGACCAATGCATATTTGTCTGTTTATTTTGCTAATCCAGAAGCATTTCTGTAGCATTCATTCAGGAGACAGTCTAGCAGGACAGGGACATGACATATACATAGTGTGCCCACCAATCCTCTTCTTGCCTGAGTATGAGATTCCGTATCACCTTTAGCAGAATAAAATGAAATAATTGTGAACACACTGGGAATGTTTACATGTGATTCTTTTGTCAGGCTTTTCTCTTTTGTGACTGGGAAATAAAAAAGGCATTTGGCACCAGAATTTAACCTCAGCTCACTTCCCCAAAGTATAAATAATGGTATACATATGTGTGAATACATACATAAGAAAAGTAACAGTCACGTTTTTATTTTTTGAGAAAATAGGAGGAAATCTAAATCCATAGAATAATTCAAAGATATGTAGAAAAAGAGGCTGTAAATAGCATTTCAAAGGATGGGAGCAAGAAATGAGTAGCATTTGAAATTTGACACATAATTTTCTCCAATGTTTGTCTTCTTTTGACAACCTGTTGTTTAAAACCCTTTACAATGAGGCTAGAGAGATCGATCATCACTTACAAGCACTTGATGCTCATCCAGAGGACTGGAGTTTTGTTCCCAGAAGCAGTTTTGGCAGTACACAACTGGCTAGTCCTTATTTTAGGTATCTGATACCCTCTTTTGAACACCATTTGGCACCTGAACACAAGACATCCATTCACACAGATAGACACACATACACATAAAAAATGTACTAAGTCTTTTTAAAAGTTGATACTTAAAATTTTCTGAAACAAATCTTTAAGTAGCTCTGTGACACCATTAAAATAGTAATTTATAGAAAGCAATATTTTTCATCTCATATTCTTGCATGTGTTAATTTACCTACTTTATAAACATGTATCCAGTTAATGTGCTATGAATTGGTACTACAAAGGAAACAGACACACAACATCTCTTCTAAATCTTTAGGAGATGAGAAACTTTATTCAAATAGAAAAACAAAAAGTGTGAAAGTACTATGTAGTCAATTCTTTGAGTGAGAAATATATAGTGTGCTTAATATTTATCAACTTGTGTTCAAAGTTTGCCATTGTGACACCTTGTTTCTATCTGTAAAACTCAGCCTCCAGACTCTTCAATTAAGTGACAAAAATACCACAAAGTGTATGCCATAATGTTTTATGTGAATTTTGCTTCAGGAACAGCTATCCCTGACCACATAACAGTCTTTAGATCTTCGTTTGGAAATTTGTGGTGGAATTTTCAGGTAGAAGAATATGATAAAAATCCTACAGCAGATAGGAAAGTGACAGATCTGTAGACCTGACTAGGAAAACTCGAATCTATTGGTGAAAGAGGTATAGAAAATATGTAGAAAGTAGCTATAAAAAAAGTAGATAGAGCCTGATTTTCAGACTTCCATTAGAGGTGCTTTGGTGTATATTTGAGTGACGGTAAATAATTAACATCTTTAGCCACCAGAGTCTCTCAATACATCTTGAATCCGAGAAAACCTTGCTAAATAATATCTTACAGGTCAAGTCTGACTTGCTACTACTTTGGTAATGAAAGATTGGAACTCAGCTGTATTCATTCATTTACAGTATCCATGGATGTTTGTTGTCCTACTATGAGAGAACATTAACTTCAGCAGAGACGTCCTATCTCTTGAAAGATGCTGAAAGCACTATTTGTCTCTTTAGGGAAAACATTTCTGGTCTTGATATAAACTTTTACTTCACAGCCCGGTAGGGAATGAACTGAGGAAGCAAGAGGGCAAGGGGATTAGTCAACTAAAGAATGTTATTAGAGGTACAGGCCAAAAAGGCCATCATGAACTAAGTGGTGTTGATACTGGACATACAGTGCCATTGATGGGTTTGAGAAAGATTTGAGAAGTAAACTAGGTAGAAGCTGATAAATTATTGGATATAGTACGTGAAGAAGAGTGGTGTTTTAAGGATAAATTTTATGTTTGTGCTGAAGAATGGATAGTAGAGTCACTTACTGGAAATGTACCAGACTTTGAAGGAAGATTGCAAGTTTATTTTTGGAAACATTAGATTTGAGTTGTCTTTGAAAGATCCCAAGAGTTATATAAGGTTCTTAGTTCAAGCTGTAGCTCAGATAACAAATCTGAACTAAACATAAAAATGTATACCTATATTTGAATGGGAGCCATGTATGTGTATGGAACTACCTAGAAAAGTATGTATCACTGCCTAAAATTTCAGCAATAACATTTAGTGCACGTTTTAAGAAGCTGCTGATCTTCTGAACTAAACAGAATAAGATATCTTGAAAAGAGTACCAAGAAAGTAATATACTACAAATAGAGAAAAAAACTCCTTCAGTAGTCTTTCTAGGGGTAAGAGAAATCTTTAAGAAAAGCAGAGCATTCAACTCTGAATTCCATTGAGCAAAAGATTGACTGATTTATGATGACAGAATTCTTTGGGGGCCTAAATGGCACAGAGTTACTACAACAATAGGGATAAAAGTCAGACTTGGAGATTATGAAAAATATAAATTGCAGATTTGTGTGGGCAGTTCTCTTAAATTCTCAGTGAAAAGCGAGAGAGGCATTACATCGTATGTATCCTAGGCAGGCTAACTGGGAAGCTTAAGTACTCCTCTGAAATTTTCTCTCTCATCATTGGGTTAAGGATTTTATTTCTGAGTTCCCACAGTGCTCTTTTTCATCCTATACTCTTCTGACATCACTATTATCCTTTCATTAAATGGTAATCATTTTCTTAACTAACTGGGCTGTTTTTGCAGGCTTTACCCACAGTACTTAATTAACAATGGGTATCTGTTGGTTTGAAAAGCAGAATAACAAAAACTGGATAAGAATTTTACAATCTTCTGTGGCTGAGTAAATATACCAATCACTTTTTAAATTTTTATTGTTATTGTCTTTATGTATTTATTTTTAGTTAGCAAATAGCACATATTTTAATTACATTTCTAGTACCATGACAAACAATATGGTCAAGGAACTTATAAAGGAAAGCATTTAATTTGGAAGCTCATGGTTCCATCAGGGAGTATTGCAGCAGGCAGGCATGGTGCTTGAGAAGTAGCTGAGAGTTTATGCCTGAAGCACAAATACGAGGCGCATAAAGAGAGAGCTAACTGGGAATGACATAGTCATTTGAAACCACAAATGTCATCGTCAGTGACATACTTCCTCCAACAAGGCCACACCTGCTAATCCTTTCCAAGCAGTTCCACTAACTGGGGAACAAGCATTCATATATATGAGCCTATAGGGGATATTCCCATTCAAACCACGACAGGATGTAAGAAAGTTTCATAACATGATGGCTGTTTTGACATACACATGCACTGTGAAATGGCTAGATCAAGTTAATGATTTATCTAATTTTTACATGCTTATTTTTGTATCAACAATATTTAAATTCTATCCATTTAGTTATTTTAAGTAGAACTATAGTGACCATGTAGCAGTTTATTGTTCCTAGATTATTTTGCTCTTTTGGTTACTAGATCCCAGAGTGCAGTCAATTTGTTGACCTCTGGTAAGTACTGTTCTGCCTCTGCCTCTGTACATCTGACCCTTTCAGATTCTATACAATGTATTTATCATTTTGTGTCTGACTTAAATTGTTTGGTAAAAGGTTCCCGATCCAGCCAGGATTTCCTTCTCCTTACAGACTCAAGAGTATCCCATCGCACACACATGCTATACTTTTTTTTTTACCCATGTACCTACTCAGGGATATTTGGATTAATTCTACACCTTGACTAAAATGCTTTAATGAACATGGTGTGTCAAATAAAACTTTGACATGCAATTGTTTCCAGTATTGCGTCTCCTGCCTGTGCACCTAACAGCGAAATGTCTAGGTCCTATAGGAGTTCCCATTTTGCTGTTTAAAGGAACCTCTGTCCTATATCTCTATCATTGTTGTATTTATTTATATTCCCACAAACTCTGCATAGGTGATTTTGATAAGTTTTAAGATAGCTAAGATGTATTTTTTTATATTTTGACAATAGTCTTTTAAAACAGTTTGAGAGGGGGTGCATTTCTGTATGTTGAATTCCTGTTTTAAAATTACCATATCCCTATATGCTCTTTTAAGAAATGCTTTTTTTAAGATCCTGTGGTAATTTTCAATTATGTTGTCCTCTTGTGTGGAGTTAAAGCTGATTATACTTTGAACATTTTCATCTTACGGATGCAGCATTCAAAATTATCTCTGCCTATTCAATAGGTTATATCTTCATTCTGCTAATTCTTTTCTTCTGTGTTAGATGTGAATTAAATGAAATACATGTCTTTCTAATAGAAAGTAATTTGCCTAAATATTTTTCTTTATCTAATATTGCTTAAAAACAAAAAACAAGACAAAACAGAAGCACCTATCTTCCAGTTGATGTGATACCACTTAAAATTATGAAATTAATTAAAAATAGAATACATAAAATTTAAAATAACATGTTAGTGTGTAATGTCTATTATTACATCCATATGAAGCATTATATATACCCGTGGGACTAATTATGTATAATCTGGAATATATACATTTCCCTAGCATTAAAATTAAGTTAGATTCTGAAACTATATTACTCAAAATTTCTCAGATGTATATATAAAAACCTAATAATGAATTTCATAAAACTCAAGTGTGGTAATGTGAAAATGGTGGTGTTCAGTGAAACAGGCAATATTATAGTCATTAGAAGTCATTATTTTAGCATAGCAATCCTCAACCTGTGGGTCACAAGCCCTTTGAGGGTCACATATCAGATATCCTGTATATCAGATATTTACACCACAATTCATAACAATAGCAAAATTGCAGTTATGAAGTAGCAATAAAATAATTTCATGGCTCATCATCCCTACCATATCAGGAACTGTATTAAGTGGTTGCAGCATTAGGAAAGGTGGGAGCTACTGCTTTACAATTAAAGTGTTTGGTTTTCCCCTACATCGCTGGACTATTTATTCTTAGGTTCTTAGCCACACAAATGGCATAGGATTATGGGCACCACCTCATGGAGTTTGTCTTAACTCAATTCAGATATTGGTTGGTTATTCTCATAAGTTTTGTGCACTATTGCACTGGTATATGTTGCAGGAGGTCACTCTTGTACATCTAAGGGTCTGTAGATGTATTGTGTTCACCTTTTTCCTTTGATAGAATGCAGAGTGCAGAGTATAGGAGAGCACCATAAATACTAGTCCATAGAGGTGAAGACTCTAGGTAGACAACTTATTCCTCATCCTCACCAGCATGAGATGTCATTTGTTTTATTGATCTTGACTGTTCTGATTGGCATAAGATGAAATCTCAAAGTAGTTTTAAAGGACAATTCCCTGGTGACTAAGGGTGGTGAACATTTATTTGTTTCACAGGTGTTTCAGTTTCCTCTTTTTATAATTCTCTGTTTAAATCTGCACACCATTTTTAAATTAAGTTATCTGATTTCTTGATGTACAGTTAATTTACTTTGTTATATATTTTGAGTATTAGTCCTCCATTGGATGTGAATTTAATAAAAATATTTTAATGTTCTATAAGCTGTAGCTTTGTTCAAATGATGGAGTCCATGTCATACAGAAGGTTTTAAGTTTTATTAGGTCTTACTTACTACCTGTTGTTCTTAGTTCCTGTGCTAATGATGTTCTGTTTATAAAGTCTTCCCTTGAGCCAATGAGTTCAATACTATTCCCTACATTCTCATGTATCACCTTCAATGAATCTGACTTTATTTTGAAGATGTTGATCCACTTTAAGTTGAATTTTGTGCCAGATGATAATTATCTTTGTGTATTTTTCTATATTTAACTATTCAGTTTTACCATCATCATTTTTTAAAAATGTTTTCTTTTTTCTGGTGCATATTTCTAGATTATTTTTGGGGTTTTTGATTATATAATGCTTTATTAACATTGAATTTTCTTTTTTTAATATTTCTTTTATCTTATTATTGCTTTATAAATAATACAAGTCAAAGTTTCCACTTCCTCCCCTCCTCCCATTTCCCTCCACGTCCCCCCCTCACCCTCCTCTTCTGCTCCATTCCTAAGAGAGGGCAAGGTACCCTGCCCTGTGGGAAGTCCAAGGCCCTTCCCCTACACCCAAGCTTAGGAAGGTGTGCATCCTAATAAAATAGGATCCCCAAAAGCCAGTACATTCAGTAGAGACAAATTCCAGTGCTATTATCATTGGCTTCTCAGTCTTCCCCAATTGTCAGCCACATTCAGAGAGTCCAGTTTGATCCCACACTCGTTCAGTCCCAGTCCAGCTTGCTTTGGTGAGCTCCCATTAGATCAGGCATACTGTCTCAGTGGGTGGAACAACTCTTTGTGGTGGTCCTGATTTCTTTGCTCATGTTCTCCCTCCTTCTACACTTCAACTGGACCTTGGGAGCTCAGTCTAGTGCTCCGATGTGGGTCTCTGTCTCTACCTCCATCTGTCGCCTGATGAAGGTTCTATGGTGATATTCAAGATATCATCAGTCTGACTATGGGACAAGGCCAGTTCAGGCACCCTCTCATCCACTGCCCAGGGTCCTGGTTAGCCTCATCCCCGTGAACTCCTGGGAACCCCCCTGGAGCCAAGCCTCTTGCCAACCCCAGAATGGCTCCATCAATTGAGATATCTCCTTCCCTGCTCCCATATCTGTCCTTCCTCCATCCCAACCATCCCA
>LOJH01035166.1:0-14052 GCA_001685095.1 Ellobius talpinus | reverse complement strand
CTTTCTTTCTTTCTTTCTTTCTTTCTTTCTTTCTTTCTTTCTTTCTTTCTTTGACTCAGTGGTAATTCAGTTGAGAGTTGTTCAATTTTTATGCAATTTCAGCAGGAATCTGGAATACTTAACTACCTTTCAGTTGTTGTTAGGTGTGCTTAGAGCTGCCAGCCCTGGAAGTTGCTAACTGTTCCACCAGCTTAGCCCACTCTACCCATAAAGCCCAAAGTCATGCAAGAAAACATGTAAGATAAGTTCACTGGGGCCCCAGCAGCAACACTGGGGCTAAGGGACATGCAGGGACATCTCTACAACTTCTCTAAGATCTCTGAGAAGGACATTGCTTGCAGTGCTAGTACCACATGGGCACAGTGTCCCTTCTGTTAGCCACAAACTTCCTGCTTAGTTACTCAGTTGAAACAGGCAAACTAGCCCTGCCTGCTCCTCACTGGCATGCGCCCATCTCACTGAGCTTTGGTGGAAAAGTCCAGAGTGTGAGCAAGGTCATCTGAGGGTCATCCAAAGCTGTCATGGATGAAGCAGAGCCTTCTGAGTCACTACAGGGTGTCCAGAGAAGTTGAAGCATGAAAAAGGGGGTTTGGGGGTGGTATGGGCTCCTAAAGCAGAAGCCAAGGCTTCAAATCTGTCATAACAACAGTTGTGATGCCTGTGCCTGTGCCTGGGATGAGATCTCATCTATGTCTGGTTGGTAGTTTCCTCAAAGTATTTAATGCTGGGCCCAAATTTCCCTAGGCATCCCCAAGACGTTTATAAGCAGCCTTGGCTGTTGATACAATGAAGAAGCAGTTGTTCAGTTTACAGCTTCCAGGGCCTCTGGAAAGATGATGGCTTTGAAACTGATTTCTGTAACTGCCAAGGATCCTCAGCAGAGGCAAAAGCATCATTCACAGCCTTCATAGACTCTGGAAACTGCAGGAACAATAGGAGTCGTCTGCAGTCAGACCCCTTTTAGGCATCAGATCAGCACCCTAGCAGTACCAGTGTACCAAGTATGAAGGAGGATGGGAGAACTCCCAGGTAGGCAGCTGAACTGCTCATGCCTGACAGCACCAGTCAGTTAAAAACATTAAAGAGTGCTACAATCAAGCTCTCACTGATATTAAACTCTAATATTGTCCTTCAGTAAGTTCTAACCAACAATGTGTTATCTCCAGTCAAATATCCTTAGTAGTGAATCATCCCTGTCTTTCTCACAAAAAAGACACAATGCTTAGATTCTATAACATACAGAGAATCTTACTCAACAAACTCACATTCTGAATTAATCCATTCTGAGCTTCTCCTGGAAATTGTCCATTCTTAACATGACTTAAGGATCCTTTCCCAGAAATGGCCAGAATGGTGATATCCCCTAACTAATCTTTCTGTCAATGTGAGAAGTCACTGTTTGAGTTTTTCTGAAGTATAATGTACATATGAAAACAGATGTATAACAAGTGTATAGTATTTGATAAAATATTACTACCTAAACACACTCCTATAACCAGTACCTAGGTCAAGAACCAGATCAGTGCCACTTTCTGAGGTGTTTTTGCTCTGGCTTCTGATGACTAAATGGCCACTGTCCCAAGGGTAGCTCCTCTTTCAATGTCTAACAGCACTATGGTTTGGTACCTCTTGTCTCTGACCTTTATGCACAATTGTCTTTCAGGAAGTCTTCATTTTGTGGCCTGGCTTATTCTTAATGATATTCTTCCATTTTTGCTGTAGAAGATGGATCACCATCTCTGCTAATATGTATTAGACTTTTAAAATCAGATATTAATTTTCAATACTCATAGTTTAAAAGTAACATTTACTAATGTTAAGACTTTCTTTTTCCAACCTCCTAGCCCTCACGACAAAGTGGAATTTCCTAAAAAACTTCAGCAAGGAAACTTTTTACTACAGAGAGGAAGATACTGGATTCCTGTTAATTCTTGTTTATCTAGCCTTCTTACAATGGGAGGCATTAGCAAGGGAAGCACAATGATGCCTGGGAAAAGTCACTGTGCTTTATCACCCAAGTTTGCCCTCAGCAGCGTCTGACTTCCCAATTAATTCCCTGGGTGCTTGAAGAAAGGAAAGGATGCTGCTGCCTGGATATTCCTACCCTGGTGTCCAAACCAAAGCTATGACCAACCTGATTGTTATGTGGCTTAAATTGGTCTGTGGTAATCCCCACTCCCTTTTCTCTACCACAACTTTAACCTCATCTTGTTCACTAAAAGCTGTGATTATGGCCCTCGTCTTCATTCATATCTAGACCATACTTCAAACTGATTTAACTCAGTGGTGTGCAGTTGTTTCCCTGGCATTAACCACCACCATTGGTATGTAGAAAAGATATGTTAATCTGATTTTCCTAGCCTATTCCCTGACTCTTTGTGTATAATAATTCAAAATTAACTATCTCCAGGACAGCCAAGGCTGAGCAAAGAAACCCTGTCTTGAAACAAAACAAAAACAAACTAACCAACAAAGTTAACTCTCTTCAAAAGAGAGGAACATTAACTGTTCAATATAGTAAGATCAGGACCTTCATGTAGACATGAATCTTCTGTAGGCAACGGAAAACAACTCATTACCCCATACCAAACTCTGGAGTCTAAATATACCAACATTAGTTTTTCAGGAATGAGATGGGAATGGGAGGAGACAAAATGATAGTACTTCTCCTAGTGTCCCCCTTGACCCAGGGTATGCATAGCTACAATGAGAAACTCAGCTCATCTCACACTTCAGAATATTGGTTACATTTCTTCTTCTGGATTTCTTAGTATCTTTATACTATTTTTAAGATATTGATTGTTTGATAAATTTGTCTTAAAGGAAGCAGATATTCAATAATAAGGATGATATTACAATGTCTATCTCTTCTAGTGATGGTAACATTGTAACAAAGGATCCTAAGTGTCTTCATACAAATAAATACTGACTTTATAGGTTGATTAATAAGCAAGAAGAGGTGTTACTTTATGTAGCATTTGCTATGTGCCAGGCACTACATTAAACTAGAAACACATTACCTTGTCCATTATTCTCATCTTACATAGAGAGCTAGAGCTTCAATAACTTGTTCAAATTAATACAAGGCATACATATCAGAATTGCAATTGTATGAGAGACAAATATGTCTGTCAATCTCTAAATCATTAGACTATACACAGTCTTCTTACATTGACCATTTCCTTTCCTGTATTAGCTATTGTGCTTTTTACTGCTTGTAGCCTTTACTCTACATGCTTGTATTTAATAAAATCATATATTTCTCATAAGTGCTTCTGATGCCATATTCTTTCATCTCTTGGCAGTTGTGCAAAATATTCAGTCTCCTATAAGGCAACTAACTTGTTGATCCTTCCATTTTACCAGCAGTGAAATGTCAATTACACAGTATAGAATCAGTATGTCACACTAGCAATCACTTATTTTTAGTAGGTTGCTCTCATCAGTGTGACTTCTGTCCTCAGGGACTGTCACTTTCTGTCATGCTCATTGCTATAGCCTCATGGTGCTATGGACACTGGCAAGACAGGATGCTAAGTAGACATTCATTAATTTAATAAAACACTTCTCTGATATTTGATGTGGAGTATTTTTCATGTACTTACATTTGTATGTCTTTTTTGATAAAGTTTTTGTTAAGATCTTTAACATAATTTAGTTGAGATTTAAATTTTTTTTCTTGTTGAAGTTTGAAGGTTGTTTGTATATTTAGCTTGTCTTCTTGTACTATTGATACTGTTTCTACAGGTCAAGACTTTGATATTTTACCTAAAATGTCCTCATCAGACACATCTGGATTTTCTCTCATTATCTTCAAGACTCTTTGAGTCACATTTTGTCAAGTCTGTCTCTAAATCCCTTGCCTTTCTCTTGATGGTATATAAATGTCCAGTTGTTCCAGAAATGTTTCTTTTCTTCTCTCTGAAAGTTTTACTAGGGGGCAGGGGGAGAGAACAATTTGCTGGAGACAATTCTGTTCTTCCACATGGGAGTCCCAGAGATTAAACTCAGGTTGTCACTCATGGTGCCAAGCACCTTTATGCACTGAGCCATCTCTCAGCCATGTCACCATTTCTTGACAATACTGTCTGTGCCTCCGTCTATTGTTGTTTCCTTCTTAAAAATCACACAGCTGTGTTTATGGAGTCTGCCTGGGTCTGCGCCACTAATCTGTTGCTTTCTTTCATTAGTACTGACTTAACTAATTTGGAATTCAGTGAGTCCTAAAATCAGATAGTGTCTATACCCCAATTTTGTTCTTCCCCTTCAATACCTTTCTGGCTTTTTCTCTACAGTTGAAGTCTTTTGGAATGCACCAGTAAAATACCTTATACTATTTGGATTATAAGCAGTAGAAATGTTATCTTAAGTGGAGGCTGAGATGGCCAAGATGAACATATTAAATTCTTGAGATCTAGTGACAGCCTACTTCCTGGTTTATAGAAGGCATCTTATATACCCTCACATGGAGAAAGATGAGCTAGCTTGCCAAGTATTTTTAGTAAAAGCATTAATTCTTTACATAAAGGCAAAAGCCTCACCACTTAATCTCCTCCTGATGGTACCACCTTCTAATAGCATTACTTTGAGGGATTAGGTTTCAATAAATAAATTTGGGGAGATATAACAATTCAAATTATGCCTCCATATATATTACAGTGTTGACTATCAATAACTACAAAATAATTTGTTGGGATTTTGATTGAGATTGCCTTGAGTTTATAGAAAAAGCTGGAAAGATGTCACATCTGATTATATCATGTCTTCCTAACCGTTACTGGTGCTGAGTCTAACCAGGAACTCTGTCCATCTTTGTTGATTTAGATCCTTGATACCTTTTGAGTTTTGTAGTTTCCTCCTTTTTTTTCTCTTTTAGGAACTTCTTTTAACATTTATTGTAAGGCAGGGATATTGGCAGCAAATTCTCTCAATTTTGACACAAGAAAAGCATTGTTTTTCCTTCCTCCTTGAAGGGGAGTTTCATAGTGCAAACAATTCGAGGTGGGAGGTTTTTTCTCTCTCTCAATAGTCAACATTCCCTTGTCTTTTTTCTTACTTATATGGTATTTGAGGAGAAAAATGTAGTTCTTTTTGTTACTCATTGGTATTGGCTTCTAGAGTTTTCTAATTGACTTTCTTTGGCTTGAAAATGGTACACCTAATATAGTTAATTTGACATTTAGCCTCCTTGATGTTCTTATATCTGAAAAGAATTTGAAGGAAATTCTCAGCCATTCTTATATCAAATATTTTTTATTTTCTTTTCCTCTTCTCCTCTGAGAGTCTCATTTAAACAATATACTTTTTGTATTGGATCCACACTCCTCACTTATTCTCTTCTGTTTTATTCAGTTTTTATCCTCTCTGACTTCCAGTGTCGGCTAATTCTATTAGGATGTCTTCAAGCTTAGAGATCCTTTCCTCAGCTGGATTCAGTTTACTAGTGAAGCAGCACATTTCTAGTGCAACTTTGCTGCCCTCTAACATTTCTTTCTAGTTCTTTTTTAGAATTTCCACATTTCTGCTTCCATGGTCCACTCGTTCTTGCATACTGCTTCATGCTTGAGACTCTTGGGACAAGAAAGCCAGGGACGATTTCAATAGATAGTAGGACCTTGTTTCTGAAGACACCACATACTTGAGTCACAGAATAAAGAGCCAGTTTTCATGGTTCTGAAAGCTGTTGTGCAACAGAACAGACTCCAGAACAAAGCTAATTGGAAGATATTAGGAGGGTCTCTTTATCTCCATTAAAGGAGCAATCCACCAAGGGCATATGGTCATACTAAATACACACACTACAGATACAAGAGTACCCAGTCTCATACAAGAAATACCATTAAACCTAAAACCACATATTAACCCCAACATGATAGTGGATGACTTTAAAACCTCACTCTTACCAACAGACAGGTGATCTGGAAAAAAGTAAATAGAGAGACACTGAAATTAAATGATATCTTAGATCAAATGTACCTAACACATTCTATAGAATATCCTGCATGCATACTAAAGAACACATATCCTTTCATCAACCACTGGGACTTCCTCCAGCATAGACCACATATTGGAACACAAAGCAGTTCTTAACAAATACAGAAAAATTAAAATCACACCCTGCACCCTATCTAACCACAAAAGAATAAATCTGGATAGCGACAACAATAGAAACTACAGAAAGTACATAGATTCATGGGGAAGAAACAGCACACCACAGAACGTTAATGAGTTCCCCCCCAAAAAAAGGAAAAAAAAGAAATTGCTTCCAAATTTTCATTTTTGCTCTTGAGACTGTTTTTGTAAAGCTGATTAGTAGCTATAAAATTTTAAAGTTTAATTTATTAGCAATTAGAATAACAAAAAGTCTAGCTATAGGAAAAGACAGTTTATTAAGCAGTGATTAAGCACAACCAGCCCACCAAATACTAATCTCCAGGACTGCCTTTCCTGGCTCCTTAGTGTTCAAAGGAAAGCAAGTCCCCAGGGGACTATTATTCTTCTTGGTAGGAAAATTCCCTGTTATCAGGAGCCAGGATCATAGAATTATTTGGGGATTTAAAAACTGAACTTGGTTTGATTGCTTCCAGCTAAATAGTTATATGCTTACCACTTTTCCATTTATCTACTACATTATAATTTCTTGTTTAATGTTATGGTTGGAGTTTATGTACACAGTATCCATTTTGATGAGCAAGATATTTACAAACTAATGAAATAAATTTAAATTAGCTATGTCAAATTTGGAACACAGCATAAAATTATGTGTCTACTTGCAAGGCTCACCCAATAACAGTGGTACTAGCAAGAGGAACACTCAAAGTCACCTTTGTTCCATTCTCTTTGCATCTGAGAAATTGACACTTCAATAAGTAAGGATCAGATGCTGTCAACTTTCTCTTCTTAGCTCCGATTTCATGGAAGATAGAGATACTGTTCAAAGGGCCATTTCCAAAAGAAAACAAAAACAAAACCAAACACATTTTCAAGATAATTTGGAAAGAATCAGGTATATCTTCAGTTCTATTACACTTTTCTTTCAAGTGAAAAAGTGTATGATTTGTTAGGTTCATACTTCATGTGTGACAGGAAGAAGAGAACATGGGTACAAGGCTCTTGAATGAGAAACATTCATTTAATTTTCTTTAGCACATGAACTATGTGCTAAATGATCATGGAGCGGAGGTTAATTCTAGTAGGGCTATGAATAGTGTTTGGTTGGTATAGGCAGAGAAAATTGTACTGAATAAATGTTTCATTGCAAGAAGGACCCTCTCAGGGACAGTGAACTTCACACAATTTGCATTGACTTTTGGCAAGAATAGTACAGACCAGACAATATAAAGATGACTAAGACAGGGTTTCTGCAGCAAAGAATTTCCTGTCTACTAAGGGAGGTAAATGATCAGGCCCAATGTGGATATAGGCCAACAGGGCACTGGGCACCACATGAAAGGTCATGTTCACAGTCCTGTTATCCTTATAAAGCCTGATACAGTCTACAAGCAAGCTTGCCCATGGATACTTGTCTCTACTGCTGGCTATGCAACAAAGATTATTCAGAGATGCTGAGAAGACGTTAATGAAGAAGGAAACATGTTTATCAAATTGATAAGTATTCACTGTGGTTGAAAACAACACAGAAAGTATATGTGCAGGTGTGCGTTAGGGGATGCAATGTGCTTCTCTGCCTTAATTCTCTCCTACCCCATCTTAATGAGGAACTTTGGGGTCTTTCCCCAAGGTCCTCTTCAGGGTTCAGATTGGGAACTACAGCGAGCAAAAGGCACTTAGGCTATCTGAGGGTGAATGAATTCTCTAATGCCATACTGTTCCGAACAAGTCTCTTTATTCTTCTCTATTCTAATTCTACTATCCTAATTCTAATTCCTCCTAGCTTTTTCTCCTCCTAGCCTAGAAACTCTCCTTTACAGGAGGCTTGGAGCAATAAAAAATTACAAGAGTTACCTCTCATTGGTCAAAATCACATCCTAGGGTAAGTGGTAAGTAGCTGAGCCATTTACCATGGTCGTACAAGGTTCCAAGGTTACAGGACCAGACAAGGACAAGGCATGGTGCCCAGTGATAAACTTTGAGACATAGGTCTATTGTCAGCAAACTTGGCAAGTGAAGATTTGGCATGCTTTTCTTAGGGTGCTTTGTGTAGCAACCTTTGTTGGGCACCTGCAACTTTGGCTTTGTGCATAACTGTAAAGTTTTAAACCTATGATCTATTTGCTAAAAGCCTTTAGTCTAGTTTGAACTTGCCCTGAGGTAAAATTGAGCTAATTGTGTGCAGTTAGTCTGAGCCAAAGGAGCAAGGTAGGCTTTTACATGTCTATAGTCCTCTGGGACAGTAGATCTAGTTATGAAGCATATCTGAGTATATTTTTATTTATCAAAATTGTATAGATAAATGGAAACTCATCTTCCTGACCACCCACAGATATATGTACCCATTAAATGGAATACTTTCATGAGATAAACACACAAGCAGTGGGAAAACACACAAAGATCTTCTTAGGGAAGAAGTGAAGTAACACATGAGAGAAATTACAGATTCCGGCAGCCGGTTTTCAGCCAGTGGTCCTGTAAGCCTTGCTAGACAGGATTGGCTCCATCAGGGTTTGGAAGGTCAACAACTGAATTCCCAGTTGCCATATGTTATATACTTCCACAGCCCCCTGAACAATCTGAAGTTGTTCTCAACACCACTGTGAGGCTAAGGACCAAGGTTTTATCATAAGACTCTTTGGGGGACTTTCAAGTTGTGAACCACACCAAAGTCTTTAGCCAATTTTTAAATTTGGTTATTCATTTTTCTGCTGCTATGCTGTGTGAGCTCCTGATTCATTGGTATGTTAAACCCAAATATTAAATCCAAATATGTGCTTTTCAAGAATTTCTCCCAATTTATAGATTGCCTTTCCACCTTGCTGACTATGCCTTAGTTGGACAAAAATGCCTTCACTTGGGACAAATCTTCATTTGTTTAGTTTTGCTTCTTTAGCCTGAGACATAGGTAATATCCAAAAATTCATTTCTGGGGTCTTTCCCCTACAGTCTCTTTTAGGAATTTTAGAGTTGAGTTTCAAATCTTGCCTTTGGGCCTCAACCATTTTGAATTTATTTTTAAACAAAAATTCTAATGGGGGTGGGGAATGTTCTTTGACCACTAGAGATGCCTCTGAATGCTGAAAGTATTTTTAATTCTGTATTTTTGTTGCCACAACTTTAGAATCCTATAGGGGGAACAGACCCAGAGAAGAGACAAACAATAATTGAATCATTAAATAATTTTTGACTAGATAAATTTTATTTATTTTTAGTGAACTCCAGACCAATAGGAACTACATAGTAAAAGACCTTGCTCCAAAAGAGAAAGAAATTATGTTTTTGCTTTCATTTCATTTTATATATATGGATGTTTTGCTTTAATGTATGTCTGCCCACCACATGCTTGAAGTACCCAAAGAGACCAGAGGAGGTGTCAGATTACCTAGGGCTGGAATTACTGGCAATTGTGAGCCACCATGTAGGTTCTGGGAAGTGACCCCAGGTCCTTTAGAAGAACAGACAGTGCTCTTAATCACAAAGTCATCTCTAGTCTCCTAAAAAAGAATAAAATAAAAAAGAAAATTCAATATAAATATACACATTTACATATACGCCTTTATTCCAAATTATGATATCTACTACTTCTGAGACATAACTCTAAAGAAATGAATGGCTGCAGAGAGATGATGGCTGATGCAACCATCATTAGAGTAACAATCCCCTGTGTGCAGCAGCAGAAAACAAATAGCATTATGCACTATGTATTTTATGTTATCTATTCATTAATCTCTTACTACAACTGATAATGTGAAATGGTAGAAATAAACTAAAATGTTGTGGTCAGTTTAGAACCAAATAATCATTTTTATGATTATATGGACAAGCAAAAGTTTGCCAATTTTACTTCCCATCCCACCTAGCCTTTTCCCCTCAGATATGAATGGAGCTTTTTTGATGTGTTCTTTGTATTTCCAGATAAAATACACACTCTCCAACAAACTAAGCCAAACCTTTGACTTCAAGGTTATTTCATCCTGGGAGGCTAAGGTCCATAGAAGACCTAGCCTTGAGATGCAGCTCATGTTTCTTGGCATGGACATGAGAAGCAGTTCAAGTCAATCTCACTCTTATTTAGTCTGAAATTTGTGGAGATTTCTAGCATACAGTATCCTCATAAGATTAAAGGATCAAAGGGCTTCTCTCCACAGAAAGCACTTTGTAATGAGCTTAAAACAACAATTTCCCTTTCTAATCAACTGTAGTGTCATTGTAGATGGAGCCCATCCTTCTCGCTTAAGAATTGTGTCATGTTAAAATATTTAACCCTTCAACCCTCAATTTCCATTCTAAGACAATCCATGTCAAAATACTTTTAGGTTCTGGCCCAAGAATAAAGGCTCAATATTGGTAGATCTAAAGTACAACAATATTTCTGGTTTGCATTCTTGGTAGGTTTAGCCTATTCAAAAATGTTCATTTGTAAACAGGTCACTCATTTAAAAATTTGGCTGCTTTAGGGTAGGTGATAAGGCTTCTGTGGTTATCCCAGCCCTCTGGTACCCACAGAGCTCAGAAACAGAATGCTTTTGGAAGGGTAAAAATGTTGTAACTGTGAAAAACCACTTCCTAATCATCTATTGAGTTTTGAGCCTTTTCTGTGTACACATGTCTAAAGTCACACTGTTTGCAGAAAAGACTGACTACTTCCACTCCAAAGGATCTTCTCCTCTACAGTCTTCTAGCTACCAATCCATCACCACCAATAAATCATCAGATGTCCTGAGTGGATCTCCTACAAACTCCGCCATAGTGTGTATACTCCGCTGTTGGTCTGCCTGTCTCTGAGCTGGTCTTTGAGATCCTTTAGAGCAGGGACTATGTGTCATCTGCTTTCATGTCTTTAGAGCATAGTTTAGATCTCAGGATCTCACAAAAGATCATAAGCAGAATAGATGACTCCTTCTGTGGGACAAAGCTGGTATAAACGTGGCACTATAGAATGTGTCCTGAGAATCCCATTTCTATTTAAGGTTACGTGGGTGGATAGGCTTATGAAATTTCATGTCTATTGTTCAGGATCTTTGCCAAGCCAGTTGATTTCCTTGCCTTTCCTTCCTTTTCAAAAACTGGAGAACAAAGATAGAGAAAAGAAATGCTTAAGCATAATACCACAAAGCAACTTAAATAGATTCCCCACAGGAAGAGTTAGAAGCTAGTTAAGCGTGCTTGAGATAGCTTCCGAAGACCATGTGAGGAGGGCTGGCGCCTTTGCCCACTGTGGGAGTAGAAAGCTTTCAAGGAAGGAACAGATACAGAGACACAGAGGCCAGAAGGGCTCCATTGCCTTGGACATTTCCATGCTCAACTACAGGGAGGTGCAAATTACCCCTCATTTCTCACATCTGTGCTGCATCTTTATGTTATTTATAGATCTATACTAATATCTATATATCATCTCTCTGTATGTTGATTTGGGTGGATTAAGTTGTAGCTAGAGCAGACATATATTCTTGAATAAGAAAAGCAGATGATAATACATCTCATGATAAAAGCAGAAATAGAACAATGTATAATAGTGACATTTGGGGTGTTCCCTTCTTTGTGCTTTTCTGTATTTTTAATTTTTTGCAATGATCATATGCTATATTTTTTAAAAAGAGTAAAAGCAAAACCCCTATGTATTCCTTTTCTTTTTCTTTTTTTATATCGTAACTTGACATCCTACAATCTATTCTCTAGGAAAGTTTCTTGTTCTCTAAGTAGAGGGAACAGCAGGTAGGCTGAACCTTCCCAGGGAATTAACTTCCTCTAGTTTGACTGATAACAGGCAGCACACTTGAAAACACAGACTTTACATAATGTGGCCAAACCCCTTCCTACTTCTCCATTTACTTTCCTGCCCCCACAGCCATCATGCCTGTCTCTGGACTTCCAGGTGCCTCTAAGCCTTAACTGTTACAAAATGTTCTCAGCATCTGAATCTTATCTCTGTGGCCATTATCTCAGGGAGCTTGTTTTAGGCTGAGTCCCTGACAACTCACTGGATTATGTTGTTCTCCTTTTGTCCCTTTGAACCTATTGATGTGATTTTTTGTTTAAATATTGATGCATGTTCTCTCTTACAACAAAACTGTAAGTCATATGAAGATTTGCTCATTATCACATTCCCAAAGAATACACACCACCAAGAGCCCCCAGAAGAACTTCAGTATTTCTGGTATATGTGAATGGATAAATGAGACCATAGCATTCATAAAGGAAGTCAGGTGGGAGTTCTTCATTATGTCTACCTGGTGTCACCAACCTAAGGAGTGATTTCTGACTGTCTATTTGACTTCTCCTAAACAGTTTAGGGAACTGAAAACTATTAAAGGAAAGGGTTCTTAAGCTTTGGAAACATATTAAAATATGAAGAGGTGAGAAAACATAGCATATACATAACAATATTGTTATATGTAAATTATATCATAGTTTAGACATAATTATCATGTTTAGACCATAGAAATCATGTTTTATCTTGGCAATACTAATTTTCAAAGATAATTAGATCTTATTATATGACATGATTAATTAACTTATATAGGAACTGGAATTATTTCATGCTTTAAATACAATTTAAAACAACCCTAATTATCCAAATATTATATTCACATATGTAAAGGGAGACTGTTCATTTGTTTCCCGGCTGCCCAGACCCAAATAATCACATAGAAACTATATTAACTACAACATTGACCAATAGCCTAGGTGTATTCCTACCTAGCTCTTATATCTTAAATTAACCCATTTCTATTGATCTGTGTGTAGCCACAAGGCTGTGGCTTACCAGAAAGCTTCTGGCAGTGTCTGTCTCCTTCAGAAACTACATGGCATCCTTTTGACTCTGCTTACTATCTCTCTACATCTCTTCCAACCTGGCTAAATTCTGCCCTGCCATAGGCCAAATCAGCTTTATTTATTAACCAATAAGAACAACACATATATAAAAGGACATTCCACATCATCTCCCCTTTTCTGTCTAAATAAGAAATAAGGTTTTAACTTTAACATAGTAAAATTGAATATAAAATAAAACAGGTATCAAGCAAGAATCACACTTATAATATTTAATCTATTTGTATCTGGAAAGTTTTGTATCTAATTTATCTTTTACCATAACTAAGGAAAATTATACCTATCTGAATTCAACTTTTCAAAGAACTGTAGAATATGGCATTTAAATGACATAGAATTCTGTTGACATGAGACATGATTGCTCCTGGAATCACCAATCTATTTCCAAGAGAATATTTACACCAAAGACACTCCACTTGTTTTATTCTTGGCAAAACTGGCCTTTGGGCAAAGAACTGCCCCTGCCTCGACTACTGAATGCACATGTCCAGACTGGACAAGCAGGATACAAGAAAAAATGAGCCAAGCCTTGCCAAGACAGGGTAAGACAGTTTTTCAAATTTTCTACCTCTGAAAATCATCTGTCAGATACTCTAGGTCTTAGTCAAAGGTGGCTGTCCCAATGTTGCAAATGAGACTTTGGGTGATTGACCAGATATCTCTCTCATTTCTTGCACCTTTTGGAAGTTGCTTGATTGCACTTCCTGTTTACTCAAGTGATATTATTTCCCTTCTCGGGTCTTCCATGGGGTAGAAGATAATCATAGTTACTTTCCTCTCATGACTTAGCCAAGCCATTTTTAATATAAGAATTAGGTTCCTTATGATAGAATAGCTATTGAAACATTTAGCATATGTTTCCTGTTTGGTGTTATTCATGCTGGTTGTAATTATAATTTTTATGCAT
This sequence comes from Ellobius talpinus, assembly GCA_001685095.1. Classification (NCBI taxonomy): domain Eukaryota; kingdom Metazoa; phylum Chordata; class Mammalia; order Rodentia; family Cricetidae; genus Ellobius; species Ellobius talpinus. The sequence goes on along the minus strand of LOJH01035166.1, from coordinate 197 downwards.
GTTTTTGCTTCTTCTTTTCCATGAACAATACTTATTTGTTCTTATTGTATATAGTTTGTATTAGGCTTAAAACTCTCTTATTTAGACAAAGGAGGAAGTACTGTGGGAACTCCTTCAGCCAGTAGCCTTTAAGATACCGGCCCACTTGAGCAGCTGAGGAGAGGGAGCCTCAACTGGCCCCATCCTATAGCCACACT
>LOJH01035163.1:0-15836 GCA_001685095.1 Ellobius talpinus | reverse complement strand
GTGATGGAATCGGTTTTCCCTGGCGAGCTATCTCGGCGTGCGCTGGGGCGACTTAAAAAGACGTCCCTGGATGGAGAGCTTTCCGGGCAGAGCTTTCATCACTTAATTATGCAATGAGGCGACGTCCTTGTGCGGGATGCAGTGATGAATGGAATCCGTAATACTTGTACCGTCCATCATCTACCTCTGCCATCCAGGGGGATGGGGGTGGAAAGAGGAGAACGTTTTCCGTCTTGGGTCCCGGGAGCGTGCGGGGGGTTGGGGGGAGAGGACGGGAGGGAGGAACCTGTGCAGCTTTTCCGAGTGAGCGCACAGTTGAGCGCGACTCTTGTGGCGCCAGGGGAAGGACCCGCTGGAACCGCAGGAGCGCTGCCAGCAGGTCCTGCGTGCTCCACCTCAGACTTTCTCCACCAAGAGGCCTGACAGAAGTTGGAGGTCTAGACATCAATTTCTGCACTTTCTGGCTGGAAACATGAAACAGGTTTTCCAAAGGCTGGTGCTTTTTTTCTAAGTCTGCTCCAGGCAGGAAAGGGCTGGGCGGTGAATACAAAGTAGCGCAGCCAGGTTCTGGTTAGCTGAGCAGCTGGATTGTCTAAAAAATTTGTTCTGACCAAACAGAGGCTCTGGGCCACAAGGAGTTGGGTCATTGCATTGGTATGTTCGAATTGTCAGAGTGGGGAATGGCTTGAGACGTTGTTAAAATGAGGCAGCTCAGCTTCGTTCTGGCTTGCTGATCACCAGCCAGGACTTCATCGTTTTTAGGTGAGTGGGTTAAAAAGAAGGGACACAAAGAGAAAATGGCTTTCTACCTTGCGTTCCCTGAATAATTAGGACATACTTCATCTTGAAGCAGAATTGGAATTTCAGGATGAAAAGAAACATCTTTGCATGTTCTTGACCCCCAAAGAACAGAATCTTAGGGAAATACCCGAGAAAGTCTCTACTTCCCAGAAACGAAGATAGGGGGTCTTGTAAAACTGAAATCGGAAAGAATTTGTAAATATTCTGGGCCATTTTCAGCAATAATCAGGTCTTTTTTTTAAGCTTGCGGAGATTATACAATAAAAAACTATGAGAGAACCAGGGATATAGCAGGGAGAGAGGACTATGGGAGACCTTACAGTCTCGAGATCCAGTCTGTTTTCTCCTCACACCATCTAAATTGTTCAAGATATGTGACATGAGATGCCTTTAATTTTAACATTGAGGATTTTTTTTTTAGAATAAAGGCTTTTTTGCTTATTTTGCCAACAACCCTCTTAAATTTGTGATCTCTCTAATCCCTGGAGGTTGACTTTTAACCTGTTATTCATTTATCAAATGCCTTTTGTCTAGAATCTGTCAGGTACTAAAGCCTGAAGGAATCTGGAACCCAGAGTGTATCTGTCATTGGAATAATGGATGGTGCTGTATAAAAATTATTTACCCAGTGTTGGAACAAATGAGACAATGGGATTAGATTGTTTTTTGGTAAAAATATTTCATTAATTTAATTTTTCATACTGAATCACAGGATGGCTTTTAAATAGCTAGCTCTCTTGGCGCACTTGAAATATATTCTTGTTTATTAAAAAAATTCAAATGCTACCTGCTTTCTGTGAGGGACCTGTTATACAAAATACAGTTGAATAGTCCAAGTCACTGTTTCCGGTAGAAACTAAATTATATTAAGAAAATTCACCTAACTTTCAGTGGTGGTTTTGTTACTTTGTTTTAGATTTTGTCCTTTTGTTTTGAGATGGGGTTTTATGTAGCCCAATCTGGCTTCAAACTCTGCATGCAGTTAAGGGTGGCCTTGAATTCTCACTGTTATTTTAAATCATCCTGCACAGGACAAGAGGAGCCACAAACCTCAAGCAGGGCAAGAACAGCATGGGAATGTGACATCTTCAACACCAGGCCGCAGATGGTTCGTGATGGAAAATGTGAACCCATCAGGTATTTAAGATCATGGCTATTCAATATCCGTAGGACTTCCTGTCTCGCTTGTATAGAGATTTTAAGGAGCTTAAGCATCTGATGATGAATATGTGCATGCATAATTAGGAATGTCTCCTTAAATATACTAAGAGCACACACACACTCTGCAGCTAGCTCTGAGTTGGTGCCTGGGTTTTAGGGGAGAGGGGTCCCACACAGCTGTCCTGTGCAGGTGTTCATGATATCCATCACTCATAGCTTCTGTGTTGACCGTTGTTGGATTTTTCACTGGACAAAGTTAGGATGTGTTTTCATCCTTCTCAACAAGGACAGCCCAACCTTCTAAAGCAGGGTTGGAAGGACTGCAGCAGAGAAGACAAAGAAAAATTCTGAACTCAGATCCAGAGAAACGTACGTTATGAATTTGAAGGCTCCGTGATCTGTAGTATAATTCTATAAGACAAGTTTATATGCTGTTCTGTGCTTTATTAAGTTGTGATTTAATGAATCTGTTGCTACCCTACAATTCAGAAACAAAAAGTATGACAGACAGATGATACCCCCATCGTACCAGCCTTGGGCTCTGGTCCTCTTCTCCCCAGTGTCCTTCTAGGGGTGACAGCTCCTTGTTATTACCAAATTGTATGACCCTTCCTTCTGGTCTGGAAGTGTTACAGAAGTGAACACTGTATCTCTGAAGCCTGAGGTCTGTGTGATAGGGTGAGGACCAGAGCTTCCACCTCAGCCCAGGGGCCCTCAGCCGCTCTGCTCCTCGGGCCCTCCTCTAACCCCTCTTGCTCATGTTGCGCCAGGGACAATGGCCTCCCTGGAGCTTTCAGAATTCCAGACCCTAGATTGTGGCTTATTCAACTCGTCCTGATTTGCTCCATTCCCCTTTTCACCAGTTTTGGTTTTAATAAAAAATAATCTTTATTATATCAAATTATACATTCAAATATACAATTTCAGTCATTTTCTTCCAGGTATTTTGTTCAACTCATTGTAAATAAGGAACTGATTTATAAAGTCTTGGTATAAAAACGTTCAGGGTTCTTGTCGGGAGGGTGGGTAGAGTGTTCTTTTTAGTGTTTATAATTTGTGCATGTTTTTATATTTATTTTTCATACACAAGTGTATATGTGTGTATAGTGTGTGCTAGTATATAGTGTGTGTGTGCTAGTGTGTGTCTGTATATATATATATATGGAGGTAAATCAGTTCTTTCCTTCCACCATGTGGAAGTCACACAAATGCTTAAGCAAGGAGGCTACATTGAGCAGGTCCTACAATGTATGGCAAGCCAGCCCCTACTAAGTGAAAAGCTCTGACAGCATGTGCTGAAAGTCCTCGGAATCCCACCAGCTTGTGGAAAGGAGTCAATCAATTGGGTGATAGAAATATATTCAAATTTGGAGGTAGACGCTGGTATTTGTGGGCAAACAATAGTCTGCTAAAAAGTAACTTAATGTCTTTTAAACTGAAAAGCAAAAAAAAAGAAAGAAAGGAAAAAGAAAAAAATCTGGGTCATCCATAACTTCTTAAAATATACATCTTATTTAACTGCAAAAATTTCCCCTCAATCTTTGAGGTTATACATTCAGGACTAGTGAACTGTAGCAGAAAAAAAAGACAAATCAACCGTTAGCATTCTGAAAACAAGAGTCTCATCTCAGCTGGAGAGATGAACTGTCGCCTCCCACCTTGTAGGACTAACAGGGAGCCCAGGATCTGGCCTTTCTGTGTCGTGGTGCTGCCTGAACAGTCCTGCAATGAGAATGACGATGCTTTGTTCTAGTCTCTCCAGGGAGTGCTTGCTCCCCACATTTATGTGTCTGTTCCTTTGCCCCACTCTTGAGTGCTGTAGCCAGCGTACTTACTGTAAGGCACCTAGCTGCTCCCAGTTCCCCAGGTGTGGCCCATAGTCACTTAGCAGTTGGTGATACTGGAAAGACATCACCATGTTACTGGAAGGCAAGTGGTCATTTCCAGTGTTGAGCGCCGTGGCAGGCAAGCGCTCTGCCAAACCCACCTTCTATCCTGGAGGCTCCAGTCTCCCAGCTCTTATCTCGCTCTGTTGCTAAGCACAGATCTTTCACCTAGCAAGTCAGTCTCTCTATTAGCATTCAGGAATGGAGCAGGTTACATTACTACATTATGTGAGTCGCTGTGTTCTCAGGGGCTCAGATCAGCACTTGGCGACTATTCCTGAGTGACTGAATGGCTAAAGCCTGTTTAAACAGAGTTGATTGGGCTTGCGTGCCATGGGACTTTTTTCGGAGCCTTTTCCTAAACCAGTATGAGCATATTAAAAGCAGAGTGAAGGATGGGATTAGATTTGATCACAGATCAGGAGAGGCTTTGCGCTTCAACAGGGGAAAAGCATGGACAGCTGAGAAAAGTGAATGCAGGAGAGGGGAGGGTTGCATCAAAGACAGTAGTACCTGCACTGTGACTGTCATTAGTAATTGCAGATGTTCATATGCATGCTTCCTCTCTTTAGAGAAAGAGAAGAGGCTTGGACTTCTTATGGGTTCTGCTGTCTTTTTTCCCCTCCCTTGCTTCTCCATCTAGTCTCCAGTTCTGCCTGTGGGTTTTCAGAGCCCACCCTCTGACTTGGAATCAGATGTTGGCATCTTGACATGTATAAGTACCACTTAGTGCCTGGAAAGAGGAAAGCGCTGAAGACGGATATGCCAGCTCCTGGGGGCTGAGGCTCTGTGCACAGGAGCATACTGTGACCGGAGAGGTGTGGGTACACTCAGCTCTGCCCTCACCATTAGCTGGAAGTGGCATAGTGGGGTTGCATTGGCTCCCTGAACAATGGGGAGTTAATTACGGAGAATGTCAGGCTTTTTAAAGGCTATTTATCACCTGGTTACCGGAAAGCAATGGCCTTTCATGGAACCCTGGAGGAAGGACTGCGTGCCAGCTTCCAGCCCCCTTACAGATGGACATTGTGAGCCTGGATCTTAACACCCTGGCATGGTGGCAAGCCCCATGGAGGAGACTTATATTTAGGGGCGCAGTGCAGAGACTAGGGCATGCTCAGAGAAGTGAGACTCGGGGGTGCTTTTTTTGTTTAGAAAATAGGGCACATTGTCATAGGGTTTCTTTTCCCGTGGGTAGCAAATCTTAACTCTACAGAGTCGAGTTCTCTATAGATGGGAGAGCCAGAGAAGAGTGTAACAGAGATGCTGATGGAAGATAGTCTAAGATTCTAATCAAACTTTTCTCTGCTGTCTATTGAGAGCACATGTAATTCCAAGTATCATTGGACTGCCGTGGCTCCATAAGATTTTGCAGCCAGTCCTCTTTAAATGGAAGGAGAGCACCTATTCCTCTGGAATGTGCCAAGAATCTGCATTTTAACTAGGTCCCAGAGGGGTGAGGAGGGGACAGGGCTGGTGGGGACACTGAAGTTTGAGAAGGCTGAGTGGGGTGGAGAGTGACTGGACCAATAGTTTCCTGTCCTAGGTGCTTACAGAAGCTCGAAAACCTGCTTTGGTGTCACCTCCATAGACGTGTCCATACCCAGGGCACCACTGTTTCTCGAGATCTCTGTAGTGATTCTAACGTGCAGCCAAGACGGACAATCACTGGCCTCAACATGAAGCCGGACTCATTAGATAGATGCTACTGTAACCAAGGGAGTCACATGTTGGTTAGCTAGACACGCCTCTCTCCAGGACTCATCAAAGCCCTCCATACTGTATACTGTGGGTCTTCCTAGCTCCCTCACTGGTGTATGGGGAAGGGGGCATGTGTCTGTGCACATACATATTGAGGCCAGAGGTGAACCTTAGATGTCATTTTCAGGCACCATGAACCATGATTTTATTTTATTTATGTGTGTGTGTATGTGTGTGTGTGTGTGTGCCTGTGTGTGTATATATGCACCATGGGTATTCAGTGACTGAGGTAACCAGGGGAGGGCTAAGATGCCCCCTGGAACTTGAGTATAGCTCAATTGTAGGCAATTGTAAGCCCCTGGATGTGTATGCTTACTGGGAACTGAACCTGAGTCCTGTACAAGACCATCAGGTGCTCTTAACTGCTGAGCCATCTTTCCAGCTTCTACCTTGTTTTTCTGAGACAGCATCTTTTGTTAACTTGAAGCCCACTGACTAGGTTAGGATGGCTAACCAGTGTGCTCAGGAACCCTGCTGTCCCTGTCACCCCAGCAAAGGACTTGCAAAACTGAGCCACCATACTCAGCTTTTCTGTGTGGGTTCAGACACAGGTCCTCCTGCAATGAGCCCTTGACTGTGCTCCCTCCCCAGCCCTTCACTCTGGCTTCTAAGGATAGAGCAAGCACTTAGCCAGGTTGGCTTGGGCTGATTAGAATGTTCCCTCCTAAATGGAAATGGACCATTGTCGAGTGAATATTGGCTCTTTGCATCTTTGGAATTTATATCAAAATTTAAAATCATACCGCTCCACTTGCCATTTTTCTGTATGGTGGCACAGGTTTGGATATGAGAAAAAGCCTGGATTTTATAACAACTCTGATAGCGCTGGTATTTTTCTGAGCCACATTTGCTCTGCCTTGACTGTATCCTGAACCACATGGGCCTTCCTTTTCCTTCAGTTACTCAGAAGCATGCTCCCTGGCAGGGAACTGTCCTTCTACCTCCTTAGGCTAGGACTCTCCCTGATCCATTTGCCCAGGTCATGGCCTCTTGCATTTTCTTATAGTACCATCTCCCTCGAGTATCACCATGTACCACTTTTCTGGTTTCTGTGGGTTTATTAGACTTAAGAATCTATAAGGACAAGTGAGACCGTTGTATCTCTAACACCTATTGGATGAAAGAATATGCATTTTCAGAGTGAAAATGAATTGATTAATTTTTTAATTTCTTTGTCCATTAAACTTACATATTTATGTATATATATATCCATGCTAAAAATAAAGAAAATAAATCCACTGTCAAAAAGAAATAAGGAATTATTCTGGGGATGAATGTGAATGACCACGGCCTGGGAACATGGATTCAAATACCACATGCTATCTAGTAACAATTCCATCAAGTTTTATAGTAACAGAACAAAGAAAACCGCTCGGTTTTCAAATACATTAACATTGGGTATGTGGGCTACAGCAAAGTAGAACAGTCTCCACTACAGACCTCAGATATTATCTGGTGGCATTCCTAGCCTTCCAGCTGGTGGAAGCTAGGGATCTGTTCATACATTCTAAATGGTTTTATCACATAGTCACAAGTATGTCAGGTCACACACAGAGCTGGGAAGAAAATGAATATTTAGCATGCTGAAGATCAGCCAAGATAATTTGCCTGGAGACCTGTCACAATCTAGCTCCCCACAATCACTGAAGTTTATTGTTCTGTAAGATTTATTGTTCATGTGTACGCATGTTTCTGTGTGCATGCATGTGCAGGTGGAGGTGCCCACAGAAGCCAGAAGATGGCGTTGGATCCCTTGAAGTTGGAGTTATGGGTGGTTGGGATCTGCTCAACATGGGTGCTGAGAATTAAACTCTGGTCCTCTGAAGGAGTAGCAAGTGCTCCTTACAGCTGAACCATCTCTCCAGCCCTACCTTGAGTTTTAAATCAGAACATTTAACATCAGTGTGATTTTTGTTTCCCTGGGAACTTCCTAGCCTCCTCACTTCTGAGGGTCCTATGTTATAGAGAGGAGTAATGTAGGAGCCAAGAGGAATGAGTGTTTTGTGAGAGGACCAGGCTACAGTTTCACTGGTCGACTCACATTGTATGCAACTTGGAAGCCAAGGTCTGGCTTATGTTTTAACTGTGTTCCCTTGGTTTACACCTTTTGCCCTTGTGCGTGTGTTATCCGCTATATTTTCTCACTATAGGCCATGAGCAGGGAAGCTAAATGCTTAAATATTGTGTGTCTCCCCCTCCCTGGTTTTACCAGCTGTGGTGTGCCTGTCTGGTGAGCACCATAGGCCATGCAGTCTTCTTTGAAAGCATGATTGAACTGCCCACACCCCTGCCCCAGACTATCCTGTCATAGGGAAAAAGTACCAGCTTCATCTGTTAGATATGTTAAAATACAACAGTCCAGACAAGTGGAGGGAGGTGTTCCAGCCGTGCCTCTAACCTCGTTTCCTTTAAAGAAAGCCCACATTCAACAAAACCACAGTGGAGTGTTTGGAAAGGGTGTTTGCTATATTATTCTCTGCAGTTCATGCTTAATTATTTATTTTTTTAAAGCAAACAAGAATTAACCAAGGAAGGAAAATATGTATTTGCTCATTGTTCCAGTGCCCATTGGCACACTGGCCAGCTCATCAGTTTTTCCTGGCTAGAAAAGTCCTTACCTCCTTTCCCCAAACTGCACATGGTAAAGAAACTATGGCTAACAGTAGTGAAGTAGAAAAAAAATTAAACAGCAGATAAAAGCATCAGGGTACATGTGTGTTGGTGGCATTCTTTGATATTTTATTCATTTTATTGTGAGAAGGGTATGTGCTGTAGAAGAATCACGTTTAAAATATAAGTATGTCTAAAGTAAAAGTGACCATCTCTCCATCTTGTCAGGGTACTACTCTGCATTATGGATGTGCATATGCACATTGTCACATTCTCAAGTACAGTGTGTGTGCATATTATTTTTATTAACAAATAGGATCAGACATCAGTCCCTTTTCTGCGTACTGATGATCTATGTTGGCACTGGGTCTATCCAATAGACTTGCCTTTTAGTATAGTGTTTTTTTAAAGTTTTTGGACTCCAGCATGATTCATTAACTCTTTCATCAGCATTTTTAAAGATTGACTTTATTTTGATTTATGTATATGTCTGGGTCCCCGTGGGTATGAGTATATGAGTGCAGGTGTTTGTAGAGGCCAGAAGAGGACTTTGGTAGGATCTCCAGGAGCTGGGGTTGTACAGGCAGTTGTGAGCTGCCAGACTTGGGTGTTGGGAGCCAAACTCAGGTCTTCTGGACGAACAGCCAAAGCTCTTGACCATTGAGCCATCTCTTCAACACAGCAGCACATTTTAAGTTAGGTGGTAATTCAAGAATTTGCACATAGGCTGACTTAGAAAATATGATCTGAGTTCAGTAACACTGATTTTCTAAGAGCTCTTGATGTTTCCTGGCATCAGATATTGGCTAATAAATTGATATTGTCTCTCATGTAGAGGCTGGACTCCAATGAATCTTCAAGGTGGCACCCTGCTTTAGAAAGATGGAAAAATAGGCAAGCTGCATCCTAGGGTCTGTGTTCAAGAGGCACTGTTCTAGTCCTTGGTGTGTTACTCAGTTGTCATAGGCTCACATACCTCGAGGGGCAGCAAGGAGTGCTTAGCAAGAGCCCAAGGCAGCCAGATGAGAGAAACCAATGTTGCGACACCAACGGGGCAGTGATGAAGGAAGCTGATCCTTCCTCTCCTCGTGGTATGGGGAGCACCTTGAACACCAGTGGTAAAGAGTCCATAGCAGGACATGGGGTCATGGGTTAGCAGCCGTCTAGCCTGGGCTAGTCTTGAGACACTGGCAAAGACTTGGCACTACTGTTCTTTTTCAGAGGACCAGTTTGAACAGGGGCTTGCATTTCTTCACGTGAACTTTTTAGGTCATCATGTCCCACAGGAGACCCTTGTATATTAAGAAGCTCAGGAAATGAACTGGAAAGTGGTAGGAAGGAGGTAGGAGCCTTGTAATTACTTTTCTCCCTCCCCAACGCCTGCACAGTAGCTGGGCTGGGAAAGAAAGGGACCGTCTAAATATCAGCTCTGAGGACATTTTACACACATCATTGCCTTAAAAATTATTAAACTTTTAGAAACTAAAGAGCACACTGAATGTTACTATAAGCTGTGTGGCTGTTACGATACCTGGGCAGACTCTTCTGCTGGAATCTCAACACCTTGGCACATGCACAGGTGGTAGTTTTATCCATAGAAATGAGAAATTTGGGGCCCAGACAGCTAGCTATTCACAGCGAACCTGAAGCCACCAGCTAGAGGGCAAGGAGGATAAACATGCCCTGGTACCAGCCCAGCCAAGAACGCCTGGGATTCCCTGTTTTAAGGCAGCTGCAGAGCAAGCATGACTGGACTTTCCAACCTGACTCTGGAGCTTCTCCCAGCAACACCAGGCTTCCTGCAGTGTCTGTGAAGCTGTGTTTCAGAGAACTCTTTATCCCTTCCAGCTTCCTGTAGAGGTGGGTGGGTCCCATGGGCACATCAAATCAGATCTCCGCAGAAGACCAGTTCCCACTGAGAATTATATTCATTAATATAAAACCCCTCAGAGCCCGAAGCCAGGCACAGGGGTGCTCAGGGACCAGAATGCCCAGGCAGTCCATGGGAAATGAACAGAGCAGGTACCAGAGTGGGCAGTACCCGGGGGTTGCCTATCACCTGCTGTGCAGAGTGAGCAAATCTGGGGTGGGGGGCAGTTCAGCCCTCATCTGTGTGTCCTCACTCGCAGTCCATAGCTCAGGAGTGAGTGAGCCATTCAGCACAAGGGCCTCTTTGTTCTGCACTGGACCCAGCTCCCTGAGACTCAGTCTGGCCTCTTTACTCCTCTGCTACCCCACCAGCCTCTCTGCTGCAGGATTTCTCAGCAGGATACTCAGCAGTATTCAACCCTTGGCCACACCTCCTCCAAGTGTCATTGTCCTGAGGACAAGTTGAATGAACTTGGGACTGAAGGATCTAGCACAGCCTAGCCCTCGCCTGTCTGTAGGAGGAAAATGCAGGAAATCATCTGAGATGGCATCTCTACCCTCCTTCCCTGACTCCTTGGGACACACTACATTGCTGTATTCATTTCCAGCCACCACAGTAGAAGGACATAGAGGAATCTGGAAAGGGTGACGAGGAGTTGGCTAACCTGGTTTACCAGGGCCTATAGTAGGAAGTGGGTGCTTGACCTGAACCAGTAGGTCATTCTTCAGTGACAGACAGGGTCCTAAGTGGGAGGCCTAGGAGATGAGAAAGATAAAGATAGCAGGGGTCAAAGGTTCCTATAAAGGCTGCATCTTATGCCAGGCAAGCTTATTAAGAAGTACAGCATCTTATACACTATTTTAGGGAGAAAAATGGAACAGAGTCAGCAAAAAGCCATCATAGGACAAAGCCAGCAGGAAGTTAATCAGTGTTGCACAAGGGGAACACAGGGTACCTCAAGGTTGTCAGGAGGATGCAGCAATCTGGGGACTGATAACCAATAGCCCCTTAGGGTAAAAAAAAGGTTCTCAAAATCTAGCGCCACAGCTCCCCCAAGGCCCTGGCACCAGGCCATTTCTGGCTCTGCCAAGCATGTTCCTGGTTTAGAGAAGGAACTACTTTCTGTCTCCATACCTCTGGGCCTCAGGGAAAGCCTTGGGGTGATCTAGCCTACAATATGTATTAATTCTTTGTTGGCAGAGCCTCCTCTTGTGTAGGCCCTGGGAGGATGAAGGCCTCATGTCTGAGGTGGACTGTGGAGGTTGAGGCCTAGAGTAGGTGGCCTGAGAGGCAGCCTGAAGTCAGGCAGACTGAGATTAGCAATCCTCATGCGCTGAGCCGCCCCAATGAAGAGGGAAGAGAGAATGAGACTTTCGGGAGACTTGGGGCAGCCTACCTCAGGTAGTTGAGGGATTTGGCATGTCTTCTAGCAGGTAAACTGCAACTACTCAGTTAAATCGAAGTTTCAGAAAATGGCTTTTTCACTCTAGGTATGTCCCGTGTAACATTTAAGACATATCTAAAATTTATGTGTTGTTTCCTAGAAACTTAACGAGGTATGTTACATTTCTACGTGTTTACCCTGGCAACCTTCCCTGGGGACATGCAGGAAACACTAGACCCAATATATAAGCACAGAAAAAAAATTGAGATTTTGTTTGTTTGAGTAAATTCTATAAATGTATTTATGTGAAATTTAAACTAAACCGAGATCCTATATTTTTACATAGTTTTGCAACCATACTTGGAGACCCCAGTGAAAACACACTGGACCGCACATGTGGGTCCTGAGAGTACTATAAGACACCCTGGGAAGGCACATGCAGCGTGGGAGGTGGCAAGCTCCCTGGCAAACCGTATGCAGGCAGGGATGTCAGAGATCCACTCACTAGGTGCTGTGGAAGGAATTGGGTCTCAGATGCCGGGTTCCAGTGATGCTCCAGAATACAGCATTTGGGGAATAAGGAGGGTTATTATTTTCTGGGTCTTGGCTGAGCTGTGACCAGGCAGGGCTAGGAAGCAACTTCTGAAATCACCCACTGTTAGCAGCAGCAGACTGGAGACCATTTCTCTTGTCTATATTGATGGCTGACCTCTGTCAGCTGGTGCAAAGCAGCCCAGTTTGATCTCTTTACATGGTCTAATCCTGCTTCAAGAAGTGCCACTTGACTGGAACATACTTGTTTGTCCCTCCTGCTGAGGATTGATGGTGGTTTCCTGGTTCCATGTGCGTCCTTGCGACAGAGCGACTTCTGTGATAGGCTGAGGACCGAGAGATGTGCCCTACATCACTCTCAGTGATAACATGAAGAGCACCGTCCCCCAAGTTCCACGCAGGTCCTTGAAGGCAAATGACCTGAGGTTATGGAAGGACAGATGATTGTTTTTTTATTTTTTTTCTTAGAGTCTCACGCTGTGGATATACCTTGTCCACCAGTCAGCGTTTTTAAACACAGCATCTTGTGATTGCCTCAGCATGGTGTCCGTACTCCAGGAATTGCCCAACAAAGATCTAGTCTGGTCCTTGGCAGGCCTCCTGCTGGGCCTCTCCTCCTTCCAGGCCCTCCCAGGAGCTTCTTGTGACATTGACCTGGGAGACAGGAATCAGGAGGCAGATCCATAGTAGCACAATCTCCTGGATTCCAGAATGATATTTGCTCATTGTCATTACCCTCCACTGGGTGTTGAAAGTTGACTTAATTATAAGATGGGCCCTTCAGTAATATTCATTAAATATGAAATGTTAAATTAAATGTCAAGTCAGAATACTCACTGTAGCAAAGTAGAAGTGTTCTTAATGATTTTGGTCCTGTTAATTGAAATCACCAGTGTGACTTTTTTTTGCTTCAAGTGACAAAGCCTCTCACTTGTGTACTTGTGTCTTCCAGGAAGGATCATTGAATGGCTCCCGTTTGACAACATGCACCACCAGTGGCTGCTGCTGGCTGCATGCTTTTGGGTGATTTTCATGTTCATGGTGGCCAGCAAGTTCATCACGTTGACTTTTAAAGACCCGGATGGTAGGTATGCTTCATGGCAGAATAGGTTTATGGTGAATGGAGTTCTCCTGCAGCACTGTGCTTAGTCACCAAGCATAAAGGACTGCTGTCCTGACCAAAGGTTACACGTGGGCTTCCAATGTCTTCTTATAACAGAAACCAGAGAGAGGAGGGGAGGGGAGATGGCCATGCTGAGGCCCTCCTGAAGAGGTTCTTTCTTGGTGGCTGAAGCCACTGTGTCACTTTTGGGATAGAGATGCTTCCTTCCTGCCGCACCTCTGAGCTCCTGGCAGTGAGGAATGTCACAGGCTCTGCCTGGCATCCTGAGAAACTCAGCTGTGTTTGCTCAGCCAGAGTGGGAGCTGTTTCACACTGGAGACATGCGGTCGATGGTCGTCCTCGGCTTCCCTGCAGGAGGGTTGTTTAAATGTGTGTTGTGAGGCTGCATTGTAGGATTCCATCGCCCTTTACTAGTTGGAGGAAGATGACACAGGGCTAGGTTTGCTCTCAGGCAAGCTGCTTTGTGTTCTTGCCATTTGTTAACCTACGCTTCAGTGTCCGCTTACAGCATGGATGCGCTCCCTGCTCTGACAGTACCAGCTGAGGGTCTGGTTAGTAAAAGGTGAGCTGCCTTGTGCAAGGAGTTGTGAGATGTCGCACTTCGGTTCTGTGCCACTTTTTCTGGGCCAAGTGGAGGAGCCCAGGAGAGGAGGGACATGGTTCATGTGGGGACAGCTCATTAGTGCTATAGATTGGCCAGAGAAGCAGTTCCTGGGAGCTGAGCACAGTTGTGTGCTGCCTTCTGCAACACACAGCTCATTAGAGGCACGTCTCTACCAGCAGAGTTTACCTCTTCCATCTGGTGGCTGTGCTGACCTGAACTAACCTGTATCACTGTGTCAAACAGTAGTTTGATCACTTGGCTATAGGCTCCTTTTATATCACCAAGAACTCTGGTTATGGGCCTAGCTATTTTAAGGGCATCTAACATCCCATAATTCTCCATCCTCTCTGTCCCACTTTACCAGTGGAGAGACAAAACTGGAAACAGATATGGGGGATATGGGAGAAGAAGGAAACCCCAAAGTTAGCCCATATGGTTTACACTCAGGGATAATTACAGGCCCTTAACATGAGGCACCACCTGCCTGTCATCCCAAGTCCCATCATTGTCTTCCTGAAATCCCTGGGAGAAAGCTGGCAAGGTTTGCACAGCCCGGGGCAGGGGTGTTACGCTTGCTGTATTGGACATCCAGAACCATCACGTGGTGCTTGGGAGCAGGGGCTCCATCAGAAGAGTGAGCTTCAAATCTTAGAGCAAGGTGGGAGTCTGAGCAGTTATCTCAGTATCACGGTTTGGAGATTTTAGCGATGACAGCACAGTCAGTATGGTGATCTCTCGTGAAGGCAGAGAATTGTTTTCATCCTGGAGGCATTTCATAGTCAGCTGCCATGTTCTGTGACCTTCTCTGATGGCACAGATAAAAGTCAGATTTCTGAGATGGGAACCGGCCCCAAATGTGGAACAGCTAAAACACGAAGAAGAACATGTGATTTCTGATCCCTAGATATTGTCTCTTAGTGAGGAAGGCACAGGCACGGCAGGGAGACTCACATGATTCAATTGTCTGTGGTTTAGTTTGCTTTAAAAACCAGGACAGTGTGTACTGTATCTCAGCGAGACATCTGCCAATCATAGCTAAATGACACACACCTTCCATTCTTGCCACTCGGGAAGCTCGTGCTGGGGACTCAGCCTGTGAGTTAGAGACCAGGTAGAGCACATGTGAGGCCCCATCTCAAAAGAAAAAAATAAATAAAGCAAAGCAAAGCAAAAATAAAAATTAAAAAACACACTTGCATTTTAATGTTCTCTGACAGGTGCTTTTAAAGAACACCTTCCCAGTGGGCTCTGGTAAAGGCAGTTTCACTGTCCTGGGAGGTAGCAGGGTTGATTTATGCTCACTGCTCTCAGAAGGGCAGAGACCTGAACTGCAAAAATTTAAGAGACACTGAAAGTAAAAAGCCAAGAAGGAAACTTATGAGCCTTCCTTAGTAGAGGTCAGAGGAAACTTGTAGGGGTGGTTCTCTTTTTCCATTGTTTAAGTCCCAGGGATTGAGCTCAGTCATCAAGCCTGGCAGCTGGCACCATTACCCACCAAGCCACCTGTGGTGGTTTGAAAGGAAACAGCCCCCAAAGGAAATGGCACTTCTGGGAGGTGTGGCTTTGTTGGAGTCGGTAGGCCTTGTTGAAGGAAGCATGTCACTGTGGAGGCAGGCTTTGCTCAGTTTCACAGTCGACTTCCTGCTGCCTGCAAGGTGTAGGCCTCTCAGCTACTCCAGCACCATGTCTGCCTACCGTGTCCCACCATGATGATAATGGACTAAACCTCTGAACGGTAACGTTGGCTGTTTTAGTCTTTGCTCTTTTAGGAGCCCACCACCCAGCTCCCAAATAAATCACACTGGAATCTTATTCTTTCTTATAAATGCCTGGCCTTAGCTTGGCTTGTTTCTAGCCAGCTTTTCTTAACACAAATCATCCCATCTATCTTATGCCCCTGGGCTTTTTCCTTTCTCTATTTCTGTATACCTTTCTTTACTTCTTACTCAGTTCTGTGGCTTGCTCTGTAGCTGAGTGGCTGGTCCCTAGAGTCCTCCTCTCCTCCTTTTCTCTCTCCTTGATCTTTTTTCCCCCAGATTTCTCCTATTTATTCTCTCTGCCTGCCAGCCCTGCCTATCCTTT
The DNA here is from genome assembly GCA_001685095.1 of Ellobius talpinus. Lineage (NCBI taxonomy): Eukaryota > Metazoa > Chordata > Mammalia > Rodentia > Cricetidae > Ellobius > Ellobius talpinus. The sequence goes on along the minus strand of LOJH01035163.1, from coordinate 2 downwards.
CT
>LOJH01035162.1:0-15836 GCA_001685095.1 Ellobius talpinus | reverse complement strand
GGAGGTCCCATTTATTCAATGTAGCCCTTATTGTCTGTGCTGCTGGGGTCCTACTTTGTCTTTATGAAGGACTTGACATTAAATACTTTGTTTTAATAGCAGGAAATGAGCTATTTTTGGATTGTTAAATAGTAAACCTTGAAATTGAGTGATATCAGTTTTCTAACTTTGTTCTTCTCTTTTAATAATCTATCAGCCATTCAGGGACTTTGTTTCCTTTTGTGGGTAGAAATATTCTATTGTTTTGGCTTACTATAATCTGTGTATCAATTCAGTAGTTAGTAGACTTGGGATTATTTCAAGTTTTTGTCTCCTTGATTAAAAACTGTCATGGATGCTCATATAAAGTGCTTGTATGGGCACATTTTGAGTTTTCATGCTACAGAGGTTGCCAAAATATCTTCCAAACCATCTCACATGCTTTTTGCCACTGTGAAATTTCAGTTGTTTCATACTCTCTATAATTTTTGGTATTGTTAACTTTAATTTTATATATTCTATTAGATACCAGAATAGATTTCAAGTTGGTAGCGGTGTGGTACATGCCTATAATCCAAGCCCTCAGGAGTGCAAGGCCACCCTGGGCAATGTAGTGCAGCAGGGGGAGGGGCTTATTTAAAGCCAATAAATCCTGGTACTTCATTTTGGTTTTAATTTGTTTCTTCCCAGTGGAAATCATGTAGCCATCTTCATATATGTTTATTGGCTACCTAAGATCTTCACTGGGGAATCATATGCCTTTAACACTTTTGCTCCTTTGACAACTGTGTTTGTTTTACTGTTGTATTATGAAGATTCTTTGTTTCATATATATATTCTCTGTCAGATATATGATTTGCAAATATTTTCTTGTGGTCTGCAGCTCCACTTTCCATTTTTCTAATAGCGTATAAGGGAGAGTGAGTGTTTTACACCTCATGTGACTTTAATTTAGTTTTTGAGACAGGATCCATGCTGGCCTTGACTTCCTGCTTTAGCCTAGGTAGAACTAAATTTATATGTGTGTGTGCCAGCATACATAGCAAGGTTTAAGTTTGATAAAAACCCAGCTCATCACTTCTTAAAATTCTTTGTACTTATTGTACTGCACCTAAGAAACCTTTGCCTAGCCCAAAGTAACAGATTTTTCTCCAATTAAAAGCATATTTTATTAGCATATACTGATGCTGTATAATAAGAATTTTATTATAACATTTGATCACATACACTCCTATTACTTTCTTGTCCCTCCCACTGATCACCTTTCTCACCTCTAATTTTTTATTGTTTGTTTAATTTTGAGACAGGATCTCACTCTGTAGCCTTGGCCTGAAGCTCACAGAGACCCACCTGTGTCTGCTTCCTGTCTTCTTCAATTTTCTTAAATAAAAGTCTTATAGTTTTAGGTCTTACATTTAAGTCTGGGATGCATTTGCTAATTTTGTTTATGTTATGAAGTAAAGGTCAAGTTCTTTTTCTCTCTTTTTCAGATGGATGTCTAATTGCTTTAACCGTGTTATTGGGAGGGCTTATCCTTCCTACGTTGAGCTGCTATGGCACTTTGTTGGGAATTAATAGCCAGAGATATGTGTAATGAATTCTGGATAATATCATCTTGTTCATGGAAACGTTGGTCTGTCTGTCTGTCAGTACCATACTGTCTCGATTGCTACAGTTTTACATGTAGCCAGTGTTGACACTAGAGAGTGTAAACTCCCATTTTTTTCCTTTTCTGACACAGTTTTGAGTAATTAGAACATTTGCATTACCTTGTATTTTAGAATCAGCCTGTCAACCTCTTTTTTTGAAACATATTTATTTATTTATTTATTTTACAACCCCATCTGCAATTTCCCCCCCTCTTTTCTTCCAGTCCCTCCCCCACCTTCCCTCTGCCCCTCATCCACTCCACCTCCATTTCTATTCAGAAAAGGTCAGACCTCCTATGGATATGGACAAAGCATGGCACATCAAGTTGGAGTAAGACTAAGTACCTCTCCTTGTGTTAAGGCTGGACAAGGAGAAACAGTATGAGGAGTAGGGTCCTAAAAGCCAGAAGAAGAGTCAGAGACAGCCCCTGTTCCCACTGTCAGGAGTCCCACAGGTAGACTAAGCTACACAGCTGTCACATATATGTAGAGGGCCTAGGTCAGTTACATGCAGGCTCCCTGACTGTTGGTTCAGACTCTATGAGGTCCTTTCGCCCTGAGGTTAGTTGATTTTGTGGGTTTTTTGTGATGTCCTTGACCCCTCTGGCTCCTAAAATAGTTCCTCCCTCTCTTCAGCAGGATTCCCCAAACTCCACCTAATGTTTGGCTCTGAGTCTCTGCATCCATTTCTGCCAGTTGCTGAATGAAGCTTCTCTGATGACTATTGGGCTAGGCAGTGATCTATGAGTATAGCAGAATAATCTTTAGGCATCAATACATTGAATTTTTTTCTTCAGTCATGTTTGGTTCTAGTCTAGATCTCTGGGCCATTCAACCTCTGGGTCCTGGTGCTCCTGGTCAGTGGTAGGCTCACTGTCATGGTATAGGTCTCAGGCTGGACCAGTCATTGGTTGGCCACTCCTACAATCTCTATGTCACCCTTATCCCATAGGCTGGACAGACTATAGGTCTAAGGTTATATGGCTGGGTTGGTGTTCCAATCCCTCCACTGGTAGTCTTACCTGTCATAGGAGGTGGCTGGTTCAGGCTATGTATTCTCTTTTTCTAGGAGTCGTAGCTGGGGTAACTTTGTAGATGCCTGGGAATTTCCCCTTGTATCAGGTTTCCATCTCACCCTGAAATGACCCCCTTTCCAGCTGGCTCTTTCAGTATTACCCACCCCCACCAGATCCCTCATATTCTCATTCTGATCTGCCCCCAGTCCACCCATGAAATCTATTTCTCCTTCCCATGGAGATCCAAGTGTCCCTTTGAGCCCTCCTTGTTACCTAGACTCTCTGGGTCTGTGGATTGTAGTAGCATGGTTATCATTCACTTTACAGCTAATACCCACTTATAACTAAGTACATAATATGTTTGTCTTTCTGGGTCTAGGTTACCTCACTCGGGATGATTTATTCTAGTTTCATCCATTTGCCTTCAAATTTCATGATATCATTGTTTTTAATAGCTGAATAATACTCCATTGTATACATGTACCATATTTTCTTTACCCATTCTTCAGTTGAGGGACATCTAGGCTGTTTCCAGGTTCTGGCTATTATGAATAAACTGCTATGAACATAGTTGACCAAGTGATGCTGTAGTATGATTCCTTTGGGTGTATGCTCAAGTATATATAGTTGGTTCTTGAGCTAAATCGATTTGCAATTTTCTGAGAAACTGCCATATTGATTTCCAAAGCAGTGTATAAGTTTGCACTCCCACCAGCAATGGCTTTGCGTTCACTTACATTTTTTTTTGATCTTAGCCATTCTGACATGTGTAAGGTGGCATCTCGGAGTTGTTTTGATTTTCATTTCCCTGATGGCTAAGGATGTTGAACATTTCTTTAAGTGTTTCTCAGCCATTTGAGATTCTTCTATTAAGAATTCTCTGTTTAAATCTGTACCCCATTTTTAAATTTTATTATTTGTTTTTTTGATGTCTGGAATTTTTTTCAGTTCTTTGTATATTTTGGAAATCAGCTCTCTGTCTGATGAGGGTATGGTGAAGACATTTTCCCATTCTGTAGGCTGCCATTTTGTCCTGCTGATGGTGCCCTTTGCCTTACAGAAGCTTTCCAATTTCATTATGTCTCATTTATTATTGACCTTAGTGTCTATGCTGTTTGTGTTCTATTCAGGAAGTTCTCTCCTGTTTAACGTGTTCAAGGCTATTCTCCACTTTCCCTTCTATCAGATTCAGTGTATACGGATTTATGTTGAGGTCTTTGATCCACCTGGGCTAGAGTTTTATGCAGGGTTTTAGATATAGATCTATTTGCGTTCTTCTACACTCCAACATGCACTTAAACTAGCACCATTTGTTGAAGATATTTTCTTTTTTCCATTGAATAATTTTGGATTTTTTTGTTGAAAATAAGGTGTCCATAGGTGTGTGGATTTACATCTGGGTCCTTGATTCAATTTCATTGATCCACCTGTCTTTTTATGCAGATACCATGTGGTTTTAATTGCTATATCCATGTAGTAGTGCTTGAAGTCAGGGATGGTTATACCTCTAAAAGTTCTTTTATAGTACAGGATTGTTTCAGCTATCTTGGGTTTTTTGTTTTTCCACATGAAGTTGAGTATTGTTCTTTCAAGGTCTGTAAAGAATTGCGCTGAGATTTTGATGGGGATTGCACCGAATCTGTAGATTGCTTTTGGTAAGATTGCTATTTTTACTATGTTAATCCTACCGATCCATAAGCATGGGAGATCTTTCCATTTTTTTGATACCTTTTCCAGTTTCTTTCTTCAAAGACTTGGAGTTTTTGTCATACAGGTCTTTGATTTGCTTGGTTATGAGTTACACCAAGAGATTTTATACTATTTGTAGCTGTTGTGAAGGGTGTTATTTTTCTGATTTCTCTCTCAGCCTGTTTATTGTTTGTATATAAAAGGACTGCTGATTTTTTTAAGTTAATCTTGTATCTAGCCACTTGACAAAAGGTGTTTATCAGCTGTAGGAGTTCCTTGGTCTATTTTTGGAGTTGTTTATGTATACTATCATATCTTCTGCAAATAATGATACTTTCGCTTCTTCCTTTCCAATTTATATCCCCTTGATCTCCTTTAGTTGTCCTATTGCTCCAGCTAGAACCTTCACATACTATATTGAATAGATATGGAGAGAGTTGGCTGCCTTGTCTTGTTCCTGATTTTAGTGGAATCACTCTGAGTTTCTCTCTAATTTGATGTTGGCTATTGGCTTGCTGTATATTGCTTTTTTATGTTCCTTTGTATCTCTGATCCTCTCCAAGACTTTTATAATGAAAGGGTGTTGGATTTTGTCAAAGGCTTTTTTTAGCATCTAATGAGATGACCGTTAATAAATTTTCCACTGTATTGTACAATGCAATATGTTATGAAACAAAAGGCAAATTAATCCAAAGAGGATCAATAAAACTCTCTTTTCTAGATTCACCCTCAGGATGATTCATTGATCATGTGATTTATGATATTTTCTATTCATCTTTAGTAAGTTTTGTTTATGGATAGCCCGTAGGAGACCCACCCACATACCATGAGATGTGAATTAGGAACTATGTGAAAGCCACCCAAATCAATACATTTGTAACAGTTTCACAAGATGCAAAGTCAATATACCTAATATTGACAATTAGCTTAAGGCAGTATTATTTACAACTAAAACACAGTATTGTTAACAATTAAATTATTTACAATGGTATAAAATGTGAACTATTTAGGGAATAACAATGGAGGTTGTACTGTTGGATAAAATGGCTGCAATGTTGCCAATTTTAGAGGGAAGTGTTTAGTTTTTACCAGTAAGTCTGATATTTTGCTTAAGAAAAGGTGTTTCTTTGTATGTACTATAGCACCTCCCCCCTTTTTGCTACTTTTTAGAATTTTGTTTGTTTGCTAATCACTTCTTTTAAAAAGTAACTTGCCAGCAATGTGATGTAAATTAGTTTGGTGGTTTTATTGTTTTGTTTCAGGGTTTGTTGACCTCCTTAGAATCACAGCTTTCTATATAGTATTTGGGAAAAAATTGACCATGATTTATTTTTTCCCCTTCTTCTTTTGTTTGTTTAATTGTTTGTTTTTTTGAGCAGGGTTTCTTTGTGTAGGACTACTCCTGGCTGTCCTGGAACTGACTCTGTAGACCAGCTAGGCCTTGAACTCATAACTCCATTTGCCTTTGCCTTCTCAGTGCTGGGATTAAAGTCATGCACCACCATAGCCCACTATTTTTTTCTCATTGTTTCATTTTAATATTCTTTCACAATTACTTCTCTGGGATTCCAGTAACACATATCCAGCTGCATGGCACACTTTGTGTGTGTGAGCGTGTGTGTGTATAGATTCTATACATGAGAAAAGACATGCAATGTCTTTGAGTTCGGCTTACTTAATTTAATGATTTTTGGTTCTATCCATTTTCTACCAAGTGACACAATTTTATTTTTCTTTGTGATTGAATAAAACTCCATGTTTGTGTGTATATTAATTTTGTTTATCCATTTGTCTCTGGATGGACATCTAGTCTTGGTTCCATGTCTGGTGACTAGTGCTACAAAGAACATGACTGTACAAACATTCCTGTGGCCCAACAATAGGTTCCTTGAAGTCAATACCCAGGATGGCATAGCTGGGCCACATGGCAGTTGTGGTTTTTATATCTTGAGTAGCCCAGTGGTTTCTATGGATTTCAGGGGGGTACGGTCAGTAGAATTAGACGTTGTTGTTTGGTCCTATAATTTATCATCACTCTTCTATCTTCAAGCTTTTTTAATATTGGGAAAATTAAGTCTGTTTGTAAACCTCACCTACATGGATGCTGGTTCTGCCCCTCAGCAGCACTGTGTGCGGCAGGGTTTGGAAATAAAATGTGGAGCATGACCAGTAAGCAGTGGTCACTGTTAGTTGATTCACAGGACATATGCAGTTCAGTATGCCAACCTTAATCCAATGGTGGACACTCGGTGCATTGTCTTATAGCAGTCATTGGTGCTTGACAAATACCTAAATGTACAATCATAAAGTCTTCTCTTATTTTTGGATGCTTAGGTTATTTTCCCATTAACACAATATATTTTCTACCTCAGTCATTTTTTTTATCACAGTAAAATATACACAGCATGATATTTATATTTTAACTCTTCTATGGCTATGGTTCAGTGGCATTAAATGTGTCTACATCATTATACAGTCCCTCTCACTGTTCATCTTCAGACTTTTCCCAATATGTTGCGTGGCTTTCCTGGGGAGAAAATGAATGTCTGACTCAGAATCAGGAAGACATCAAAAGCTCAAAAAGCAGCTTAGAAAAGTTAACCTTTTAGTAAGTAAATGAATTAGTGGGGCAATTCAGAGAGCAGCAGAGGGCTATGGACTGCAGCATTTCCCCAAACTCGCCAATCCCTGCCTACCAAGGTTCTCTCTAATTCGTTTATTTTTTCACAATATGCTTTTATATCGATAGCTGTCTTCTAAAATGGATGGAGCCAAAAACCAGTGAAATAAGGTAGAGTAAGAAAAAAAACCCACATTTTCTCTCATATGCAGAATCTGTCATCTATCTGTCTATCAATCTATCATCTATCTTTCTATCTATCGTCTCTCTATCTGTGACATGTGGAGGTGAATGGAGCTTAAATTGCAGGAGAGTGGGGAATTGGAGAGGGTAGTGGAGAAGAAAAGAAATGCAGATATTATGTTTTCTCTCATATAAAGAATCTAGATTTAAATACACACACAACATGAAAGCAGAAAGAGAGGAAGGGAGGAAGGAAAGCAGCAGGAGGGAGCGGGGAGGTTGACAGGAAGGGACTATGAACAGCACACAATGATACATATGCATGAACATGTCATAATGGAACCCATTATTTTGTAGCCTAAGAATGAATATTTGATTTTAAAAAAGGTGCTAAAACTGTCTTGTAAAGACTTGAAAATTCTTAATATAGAAAATGTGAACATGAGTCTCAATTTGGAACTCATGTCAGAAGTCTCCCTGCTTTTGCTCACCCCCAAATGAACCAAATTTCAAAAGATCCAACTCTTCATTATGTCGATTCTGATTCTTCTTATTTACTATTTGTGGCGGGGCCTTGCTCAGCGTTTTTGTGAGATCTGAGAAGGCTGGACAGCAAGCAACTGGGCTGCTGACCAGGGCTGTACTGAATTTTGAGCTCCTTTTAGCATTTTGTTCGGAGCTTTCGGAGGCACAGATTTTGGGTGAACTGCTTTTGCAACAGCCCAGAGTCCTTCGTTTTCTTCTCTTTCCTGGTTAGGCATTAGCTCTTTTCTCTTTGGACCTATAATTTGGTTTCCAAAGATGGAGTTCAGTTTTGCATAAGCAGCAGTATAGTGAAAATACCTTCCCAGGCTTTTCTTTAATCAATGGTGTTCACAGAATCTGCATTGACCATGTGTAGAAGAGGCCCACAGTAAGACATGGACACAGGTAGAGTCTGCCTGGTGACAAATTAATTAGCTTTATCTTTTTTTTTTATGAAAGGGAATTTTTTTTTAAATAAGGCTCCGTCTTTTTCCTGAGAACGATGAGCTAACCCACTGCCCCCAGATGGATCTTTCCTGGGAAAAGTTATGAGTTATAAAAGCCAGCAAGCTTCCGGTGTGTGTGATCTTGCATGGGCCTTGGTATTTGCTTATTTGTTTCTCGAGGCAGGGCTTCTCTGTGTAACAGTCATGGCTGTTTTGGAACTCACTTTGTAGACCAGGCTGTCCTTGAACTCACAGAGATCTGCCTGCCTCTGCCTCCCAAGTGCTGGGATTAAAGGTGTGTGCCACCACTGCCTTGGACCTTTATATTTGCTATTGCAAACTCCAGCCATTGGCTGGAAAGGCGCCACTCTTTTTCCAAACAAAGAGAAAGGTTGCTAGGCCCAGCCCATCATATCCAGAGGAACCATGTAAGAGACCTCCCTGCATTAGAGTATCTGAAATTAACTGGATCACAGAAGCCAGCTTTCCATTGTGTCTGTCATGATCCTTTATATTTATTCTAAAGAAGATCACAACCATTGGGAATAAAATGGGTCCAGAGGATGGGCTTGGGCCTCCCTTCCACCAGTGTTGGCTTTCTGTTTCCAGTTAGCAACTTTCTCCTCCTCTTCCTCCTATTCTTCCCAGGGCTCTGGCTACCACTGACTTTCCCATCAGCGCCCTTGTTTAGATAATTTGACAGATTGTTTAGAATGCCCACTAGAAAGCAAACCTAGTGTATCTAATTTTGATACATTTTTATTAACATTTCTTTCTTCACCTTGGTGTGAGAATCTTTAATACCTTTGCGATACTTCAAAAATCCTCTTGTAAAGCCCAATCTCTTTGCTGAGTCTGCCCTACCCTTCCCTAATTCCTCTCAAAAGACCGGGAAAAAAAGAAAGAAAGAAAAGGAAAGAAAAGAAGAATCGTCTTGCATACTTTCTTTCTGTGGTGACTGAGTACAGCAATCCTACACCTGTTCCTCACTAATGAGTTCTTCATTATGTGGAGAATCAATGCAAGTTATCCATCATAATAGAAGATAGAATAGCTAAGAATGAGTGCTCCTCTAACCTGTAGCCTTCTAAGGAACTGTAGACTGGTGGGAACCGCCATCTTTGGAGTGTGGGAAAAGAGGTGGGCAAGGAGCTGAATTTTCTAAAGTCTTGGGAAAGTTTGGACATGGCTAGTGAGGGGATGCTGCTATTATAAACGCATAATGCCTTCAGAAATCACACTGGTTTGTGTTCAGAGAAATCTGATGGACAATTTTGGGGGTAAAAGCAGCTTAAGTGGTGTATGAGTGCCGTGGAGGAGGGTGAATGTGATCTCTAATTGCACAGCATGTTGCAAGACAATTTTATTCATTTTGACAAGAAATTGGCTTTTCCTTTTCAAAGACGTTGCTATGGAAAACATATCAAGAGTATGAGAGGGAAGGGAGGCGCAGAGGGTGGGTCCATAGAAAACACACTTCTACAGAAGGGGAAGTAGAATGCATGGCTGCTTTGTGTCTTTACAGCTCCAGGCCTAGGTGTTATTGTGCATCAAGGATGGGTCCTCATGCTTTTCATTTGCATTTGAGAGTCTACCTAAATGAGAGTCTTCAGGTCCATGAAGTGGATAGTCTACAGTATGCAGCTGAAAACCTAAGTGGTTATATTGCGTGGACTGTTGAATTTAACAGTTTCTTAACCACCAAGGTAACACTACACACATAATACAATTTCCATGTGAGATAAGGCATGGCCCATTTGATGGCATCTATTGTCATTTTAAAGTATAGTTATTCTAGGAACTGGGGATAGAGATAACTTGATGAGAGAGCTCCCTTAGTATGCAAGAAGCCCTGGGAGCGATGCTCAGCACCCCGTAAACTGGGTATCATGGTGCATGTCTGTCATCCCAGCACTCGAATAATGGAGGATCGGGGTTCAAGATCATCCTCAGCTGCATGGTGAGTATCCCATTGTGGGATGCAGAAGACCTGGTCTAAATGAAACAAAAAGCAACAAAAAAGACACCCCTCCCAAATCCCCTAAACAGTAAAACAAAACAAAACATAAAAACTCGGCATGGATTACTGCCTGTAATTTGAGCACTAGGGAGGCAAAGGGAGGTAGATCTCTGTGAGTTTGGGGCCAGTCTGGTCTACAGAGTGAGATCCTTTCTCAAAACAACGAAAATAACAACAGTAGCAACAATAATAACAGCAACAATTCTTACCAAAAACAAACTATGAAGTCAATTTATTCTAGATCTAAAATTAAAAGAAACATAGCCAGGTGGCGGCGGCACGTGTCTTTAATCCCAGCACTCATGAGGCAGAGGCAGGAAGATCTCTGAGTTTGAGGCCAGCCTGGTCTACAGAGTGATTTCCAGGACAGCCAGGGCTGTTACACAGGTAAACCCTGTCTCAACAAACAAACACAAAAACAACAACAATAACAGCAAACCCTAAAAGAAGCAACAGAATGGACAAACTCCAGAAAATGGGGAACATGCTGAGTTTTACTTATTTATACACTTATTATTCAGTTGTGAGGCAGTTTTACACTGGGACTTGGAAGCAACACTTGAATACTGGATAGCCTTGCTGCGCAAACTGCTGTCGGATGCAAATAGCGTGGGCATCACCCAGGAACAAGTCAGACCTGCTCCATCCGGGTCTACAAGTACCACCCTGCCTTGGGTATCTCTAAGCAGGAGGAAATTTGAGCTGCGCTGCCTCTGGTTGTGGGCCGGGGGCTGTCTGCCCTGCCTAAGGCCTGGATGTGGCTTCATTGAGCAGACAGACTGCTTCGCTCTTGGGACAATCCTGTGCAAAGCGTGGTCAGTCTTCGTCTTCCTGTGACTTCTCTTCCTGCCTTTGTGTACATTTCTAGTTCCAAGTGAGGAGCTAGAAGTGAGGGACTTTTCAGAAATTAGAGACATTCCTATAGATTAGTGATGCATGAAATAATGAGCAAGCATTCAAGAATTAGGAAAAAGCTGGAAAAAACTGTGAAAGGCAAAACTCCAAACATATTATTGATCGTTATGTGGTGACATGATGGAAAACTTAAAGTCTTTTTATTGTTTTATGTGTATGGGGGTTCTGACTCCATTGCCTATGTGTTTGCGCCATTTGTGTGCCTGCTGCCAGAAGAGGGCATTGGATTCCCTGGAACTGGAGCTACAAACAGTGGTGAGCAGCCATGTGGATGTTGGGAATTGAACCCACATTCTCTGGAAGGGCAGCCAGTGCTCTTCACTGCTGAGCCATGGCTCCAAACTATGAAAAAAAACTTAAACTGTCTACTGTCAGATTTTGTTTGTAGTAATAAAACCCAACGCTGGTTAATGGAAGTAGCGAGTGGGTTGTCTGAAAGGATGTTGCCTGGGGCCTGGAGAGAGATGGCTCAGCTGTGTGGAGCACTGGCTGCCTTTGCAGAGAATCAGGGTTGGATTCTCAGTACCCATGTCTGGCAGTTCACAAATGCCTGTAACTGTAGCTCCAGGACATCTCCTGCCTTCATCTGGCTTCCTTGGGTGTACATGAACACACACACACACACACACACACACACACACACACATGCGCGCGCGCTTGCGCATTAAAAGGATGTTGCCTGGTTGCAAGTCTCCATGGAGGGCTGGATAGCAGCTCTGAAGCCAAGATTGGGGCCTGAGGCTGCATCTTTCTCCCTGGCTGATACTAACCTGGCTAGTATAACTTGTCCTTGAAGCTGTGAAGCCTGGGGCAGTTTGTAGGCACTCTTATAGCTTCCGAGTCTTAGAAGCTTCATTTTACTTCCTTTTGCTGTTGGTATTGAACAGTAATAGGTTTTTTGTACCACGATAGCAGGTTTCTCTGCTGACACAGTAAGCCAGACCAAGCTGAATTGAAAAAGTAAAAGGACAGACTTATTTGAGCAAAGCAGCTCCTAGGTGAGTTCTCCAGCCCCAGAGATCCAGACAGGCGAAGTCATGTGCCCGAACTAAAGCAGGGAGCTTATATAGCCTGTAGGTTAGGGGTGATGACATGTCCGCCGCAAGCTGGGTTTTTGCCCAGGTATGGCCAAATCTGAGTGCTTTAGGCAGGGTCTTGGGCTGCTGGCAGCTCCATGGAAGGAGCTGCTGTAGCCACCAAGAATGCAGAACTGGGCTTTTGGGCACGTTTTCCTTCTTGGAGATTTTCTGAGAGGGCAGGGTTTGTAAAGAGGAATGGGGCTTTTCAGATCAAGAAGGAGTGAGCTGGAGTTTTCAACTGAACATCCCGACCTTTTTGGGTATATGGGTGCTGATTCAAATCTTCCTGTTGGCATGGGGTGATGTGGGTAGGAGGAATTGGGAGCCGGTGGGCTCGTGCTCAGTGGGAGGTTTGGTGAAGAAGCATTTGGTTAACCGCCACCCTGGAGACCTCATGAATCTCTTCCTAGAGGAAGTAGGGAAGGCAAGTTGCTAGAGGAAAAAGATTATTATCACCAGCACTGTCAATGGGGTCAGCAACGGGAAGAGTGGAGATTGCCAGAAAGAATGGAACAAGGATGTGCCCTGGTTGTATTGGCAAAGTTCTTTAGATAATTTGTGGAATGGCATTAGCTTATGGAATGATCTTTTTGTTTGTGGAACATTTGTGGAACGATATTAGTTTCCACCAGGCTAGATCTTTGACCCAGTAGCAGCACTCTTTCCCCAGGAGCATGCAGGTGTCTGGAAAACAGCTGGAACAGATTTACATCTTGGTGACAAAACAAAGGCTATGGTTTCTGGTGAAAAGGCCTGGACATTTTAAGGGGAAAATATAGCCCAGAAGACAAAAGAGGCAAAGATGAATGAGCAAGACATAAGAGCATATAAGCTTGACCATCATGGCCCCTCGCTGGGACATTCTATAAACCAGAGGATGGAGGGTCCCAGTTTCTGGATGGGCCATTCATCCTGGGTAGGTGCCTGCTTGAGCCTGGAGAGGTGGTAACAGCACTGATGTCCCAGGAGCTTGGTAGCCGAAGGGGTGGTGAGGCTCACAGTGTAGGATCCTGTCCACCACGCTCTAGAGACTTGGCAGATAGCTGCTTGAGGAGTACCCAGTCCCCCAGGGAGAGTGGGGATGACTCAGAAGTAGTTGGGTCCCTTGGCATAGGGGGAGGGAGATAGCTGTCAGCATGTGAATAGAGAAGGGACTTTAGGAGGGAGAGGTAGGGTTGGTACCTAGACAGTGAGGAGTCTTAGCCGGAGGTGGTGGTTGAGGAGGAACTGCTTTCCATAAAGGAGCTCAAAAGGATGTAGGCCTGTAGGAGAGTGTGGGGTGGCCCAGAGATGGGTAAGGGCCATGGAGAGGAGGGAGGATCAAGACAACCTGAGTTCAATAGAGATCTTGGTGAGTTGTTGTTTGATGAGTCCACTGGCCCTCTCAACCTTTCTTGAGGATTGTGGGCAGTAGGGGATGTGGAGTTTCCAGATGTTGAGGGCTTCAGACACAAGCTCCATGACCCTGGAAGTGAAAGCTGGACTGTTGTGTGTTTGGATGGTCTGTGGCATGCTGAACTGAGGGATGTGCTCAAGGAGAACCTGAACCACCACGTCTGCTGTTTCCCTGCAGGTGGGGAACGCCTGTAGTCATTCTGTAAAGGTGTCAACAAGAGTTAGGAGGAGTGGGCATGTGGGTGAAGTCAACCTGCCAGTCCTTGCCCAGGTGATGTCTTTGGAGCTGGTGCAGGGGTTGGCATATCTGGAAGGATCCCTGTAGATTGGCCTTGACACACGTCTGGCAGGAGGAACAGACCTGAAAATATAGGTTCGAAGATGGAAGGGATCAAAGAGGATCTCTAAAAAGTGGAATAAAGCCTTGCAGCCTACATATAAGATATGGTGGATGACTGAGGTGATGGAGAGTGTGCCTGATCCCAGGGGAGGATGAGGTGGTTTTGAAGTAGACCTATCTATCTTTTGTCTGTGTGTCCCTTTTATTTAGGGGTTCATTTCTGTCCTCGGGTTGATAACAGGACTGATAGGAGGGAGTCAAAAACAACTATGTCCTGTACATTCAGTGGGGCTGGAGAGTTAGCCCTGGCATTGCCTAAGGCCACTGGGTCCTTGGAGGACTTGTATCGAAGGCAGTGGATTATGGATACCTCTGCAGGGAGCTGGAGGGCCTCCAAGAGCTTGGCTATAGGGGGTCCGTTGACAATGGGAGTGCCCTTGGTAGTGAGGAAGCCCCTTTCCTTCCAAAGGACATGATGGGTATGGACTATTAAAAAGGTGTATTGCGAGTCTGTGTAGATGTTAGCCTGTTGACCCTTAGCTATTACAAGCTCTCTAGTCAAGGCAATTAATTTGGTCTTTTGTGAAGAGGTCCTTGTCGTTGCTTCAACCATTTTAGTGCAAGTGACTACTACATGAGCTGCCTGGTGGTTTCCTGATCTATCTATAAGAGAGCTTCCATCAACAAAGACGGTGAGTTGGAGGTTTGTAAGGGGTTGGTCTAGGAGACCAGGGTGGGGTGAGCATAAGGCCTCCACAACCTCTGGGCAGGAGTGGGAAGGGGGTATCAGAGGAGAAAGGGACAGGGTAGAGGGTTGCAGGGTTTAGGGAGGGCTGGAGGTCAAGGGAATTTGGGAATTTTCTAGAAACAGTAAATGAGAGACCTGGACTTATGAGGGCCCAAGGAGGGAAAGAGAGGAATGACTCAGAAGAAGGTCCAAGAGGTAGTGAGTGGAGTATACAGTGATTGGCTGAAACAGGGCGATCTTGAGGGCCTCCTGGGTGAGTTTGGCTGCCGCTGCCATTGCTGCAAGGGCTCTAAACATGGCTGCCATCCACACATGGTAGGGTCTAGTTGTTGGGAGAGAAAAGCAGTAGCCTGATTTGAAGGCCCAACTGGTTGGGCTAGAACCCCAGTGGCCACTCCCATCTTTACATCTGTAATGAGGTGGTAGAGGTGAGTGGAGTCTGGGAGAACTAGGGTGGGAGCCATTAGGAGGGCATCCCACAGTAAAGAGAAATGGCAGATAGTGGCCCAATAGGTCAGGGGCCCTGTTGAGGGTCTCTCTGCCTGGTACAATGACTTGGCCATGATGACAGAAGAATCTCATCAGGTCCAAAAATAAGAGATTCTGGTCTGCTGTGGTCAGGGGCTGTAAATCCTGCAGGGATTGGCCTTGATTAGAGGTGAGGGTCTTAGACCCTGGGCTGAGTTGAACACCCAGTACACAAGAGCGAGAGAGCATAGCCGAGCCTTCGATGGGGTGTCACAGGGAGCGGAGGTAGTTTAGGAGCAAACAGTCGGCCCACTGGGACATAGACAGGAAGGGACTACAGAGTAGGAGGTCGTTTACACACTGGAGAAGCGTGCTAGGACTGGCGTCAAAGGTGGAAAGATCCCACCCCACCCTGATCTTTATCCTAGGCAAAGGTAATGGGAGCCTCTGAGTCTGGGTTCTGTCGGTTTTCCACTAGACTGAGGAACTTGAAGGCTGGAAGAGGCTCAGATGCCTGTACTGGTGGAGCTGGACCTCTGTGGCACAGTATAGAGGATGAGCCCTCATGGGAGCATTCTGACTTCTAGAAGTGGCCAGGATGTTGACAAACAGCAAACAGGTGTTGTTTGTGGAACCTGAGTGAGAGGTCAAGACAGAAAAGGTAACCTTGTGTCCACCAGGAAGGTGGTGGATTCACCAGCGACCTGGAGCTTTATCCTAGGCAAAGGTAATGGGAGCCTCTGAGTCTGGGTTCTGTCGGTTTT
>LOJH01035161.1:0-15836 GCA_001685095.1 Ellobius talpinus | reverse complement strand
CCTCCAAGGACAGCAGAGCAAAGGCACATGCTCAGAATTCCTGAGACAAGAACAACTTGCCATCACTACCCTCACCCCAGCAGTCCATAGTTTCAGGAAAATATCTGGCCACTGTCTCACCTCCTGGGAGGTCCCAAGGACACATGCCCACCAGAAAAAAGGTATCTACATCCTCCTTTGCCAAGTTCCAGAGCTCCTG
The DNA here is from genome assembly GCA_001685095.1 of Ellobius talpinus. Lineage (NCBI taxonomy): Eukaryota > Metazoa > Chordata > Mammalia > Rodentia > Cricetidae > Ellobius > Ellobius talpinus. The sequence goes on along the minus strand of LOJH01035161.1, from coordinate 15,637 downwards.
GGTCAATGGCGTCAATAGATTTTGTAGGAACTCCCCGGACCTCAGCTCCAATCAGATGCAATGAATAGCGAGAGGCTTGTTGTTTCTCTAGCTCACTTCTCATTTCTCTCAGCGCTGACTCCAAATGCTATACATGAAATGGCCATAGGTGAGGCCACTAAAAACAGTCAGACTCAAGGCAGCAAGAATGTAACTGAAGTGGTGGACAGTGACAGTTGCTGTCCATTCTGACCATAGACAGCCTCTAGGAAGGGCCTATCGCTTTGCTTAGGCCTGCGTCAGACATACAGCCAGCCTTTCCTGCCACCCTAAGCTCATCTCCTTGCCCCTTCTCCCTGCCCCTTGGTCACTCTGAACCTCCTCAGAAGAAAGCGAGCTGCCTTGGGGAATGGTGCCAGCTGGTGGCTGGCACTGAGAACTGTCTGCTGCTCTCCCTGCTGCCGTTCTTTTTTCCCCTCCTGGGAGAACTCGCAATGCTCTGCCCTCTTATGCTTCTTTCAGTCAGGGCCTAGAGACGCAATCCTTCTCCCTGGAAATGTGGAGAATACCTGCGCCTGCCCCACCAGGGCCCACTAGAAGCAACAGATAAGAACATTCACTGTGAACAAATGGGCCCTCATTGGGCAGAAAACGTTGCACCCACTGCTCAGCTGAGGCCCCATCATGGGGGTCGGGAATTCAAACACGTTTAGATCAGAGATCTGTGGTGAGTGATCAGTGTGCCCCGAACGAATCAAGTCCACTAGAGATGACTAGCAAACCTTCCTCGGAGGAAAGAGACACACCTGCAGGGTTTAGTTTCAGCTCGTGCCCCATGCGCACTGCAGTCATCCATTGGGATCACAGAAATTAGCCTCTCACTAACTGACCATCCTGCCCACCGTGCCCCGATAGGCCTTTAGTTCCCAAGACCTCCATGGCTCCATGGGAACCCAGCTCTGAGTCACAAGAGGGAGGTGACAGTCCTGGGAGGCTCTATTGCCTCCTCAAATGCCATCTTACTGTGATAGAAATCTCAAGAGGCCTAATGAAATTACCTCTTTTTATTCTTCAGTAATAGGCACAAAATTAGATGGACTGACCCCTGCTTCTCTCCCTTAAGCCTTCTTTATTACTTTCAACCCCAATTCTCTCTCCTTTACACGGCTCTGAGACCCGAAGACCCACAGGCCAATGGGATTAGTAACTGATGGCTTGGTCGTCTCAGCGGCTCTCCAGAGGGACCTTCCTCTTCCCTGGGGTGGGGTCACCATCAGTTCAATCTTCATGCTTCAGAGACATCCCCTTTGAACAAGATCAGATGGTTCCCCACCCTGGCCTGCTGGTCTGCCCACCAGCACAGCTGCCCCTACTTGCTCAGGGCATTAGCATCAACTCAGCCAGAAAGGCCGAGGCAAGAGGAGGGTCAACGTGGTTAATTGTCCACCAGGCAACCACACAGGCCCCCTAGAGCCAGCACCTCAGGAGGGCTGACTGCCCCCATACACAGTAAGTGGACTTTGAACCCAGGAACAAGGAGAAAGAGAAATATTGTCCCCAGCCTGCTGGGCTACAATAGGAGTTTTGACTCTCTGTTTTCTTTTTCTTTCTTTCTTTTTTTTTTGGCAAATTGCAGTTACAAGGGGAAGGGAGCTTGTTGGTGGACATGGACAGTAGAGCTGTCCATCGAGAAAACAAGGAAGGAGCCACAAGTCATCAGCAAGGCTCCTGGGACTGCCCATGGTTTCCTGCTCTGAAGAACCGTGAACTGTCCAAGAGAATCCCAGGGCTCTAAATTGCAAAATAGAAAACTGATCTACTCTACAAGGAAAACGGACGATACAAAATGCATGGGATTTACACCTTATCATTGAAGAAGATATGGGGGAAGAAAGTTATAATTTTGGATTTTTCTTTGTACATAGTTTTGCTCTGTAACCCAGGCTGCCCTAAATTCTTCGTGCCTCCTAAGTAAAGTTATCCAAAGGGCCTCTTTCCAGATCAGGTTCACAATCTTAAAAGACCTTAAAGAAGGAAGAACTATTGCTTACCCGAAAGAGGCTGTAGGAGTGTAGAGAGCAACATCCCTACGTCTTTATAAAGCAAAACGTTTAACATCTTCCACCGGAAATGGTCCTTTCCTGGAAAACGGATCTGCAAATCTTTCCAATCAACAACAAGATCCAATAGTGGGTAAGACGCCAGCCAAAAATTACAGCTGACAGCTACCTGATTCAAGAAAAAGTGCTCCTAAATTATGCATTGATTGTGATCTGGAAATAGAGACAAGCAGACGATTACCAGAGATGTCCATCAGGGAGCCTGTTCTGCCTGCTCTTGAAAGGCTATTTGGGAGACTGCTTTCTCTGTTAGGAGCTACATCTTAAAACAAACAACAACAAAGACTAAAAAGGGGCCAGCAAGATGACTTGGTATTTATGTCACTTCTGGTCTCATTTGGCCACCTGAGTTCAATTCCCAAGACCCACATGGCGGAAGGAGAGTCGATAACATCTAAAAGTTCTCTCTCTCTCTTTCTCTGTGTGTGTCTGTCTCTCATACACATGCACAAACACAATGTAAAAATAATAAAAAACTATGAAGCCTGATTGTGGAAAGGGATAGAGTTTAGGTATGCATACATGTATATACATATGTATGTGAGAATGTCTGTATTTGCTGCTACCTCTCAGACATCATTTCAGCACTAAATAGAGCCCTTATGTTAGTAACCCTGGAGCCCCAAACTAGTACACTAGTAGTTGCATCCATTGAGTATTGCAGCTTTGGTTGTTTCTAAATACCTCTCCCCGAAGTAAAGGCTCCACACTACAGCATCCTTGAATCAATATGCTAGGACAGTCACATTAGAAAGACACAGACCCAGATCTGCAAATCGGACTGACTAGGCACCCATAGCCCCATCTTTAGAAAGCTTTCACTGAATGAACATACAAATCCAAAACACACAGAACCAACTCAGAAACTCTTAAGAAAATTAGCAACTAGATACATTACTTGGGCTCTCTAATTAGGATGATGTGAGATTTAACTAGTGATCCAGTTGAAGCGTGCCTCCAGGCATGCCACACAGCCAGCCCCGTGAGAAAGACAGCCCAATTAATAGGAAGGTTTGACCTACTTTGCTGTTTTTAAGATTTTAATTATTATAGCCATATGTACATGTGTTGGGCAGCGCATCTGAGTGCAGTGCCTGTGGAGGCCAGAGGAGGTCACCTGGAGCCAAAGTGACAAACAGTTGCAAGCTGCCCAGTGTAGGTGCTGGGAACCAATGTGACCTCTGCAAGAGCAGCTTAAAGCAGGACACTCTAAATGTCCCAGCTATCTCTCTAGCCTTGGTCTGTTTGTTGTTTTCCTGGCCTGCTAAGAATCTTAATGAACAAAACAAGAGTCTCTGAAAGTCAGCCCTACCCCCACCAGAGATTCTCACTGCTCACTATAAACTGTCAGGCACTCCCCATGTGCCTGCCAGAAAGGGTAGGGACCAGGTACCCCAAAAGCCCCGCACACCACTTCTTTAGAGATGGTACAGCAGATTTTAACAATACCTCCAATTCCAAAGAGTCCAAAACCAGCTCACATTTTAACACCTGAACCTTTTCCTTTCCACTTATTTTCTGGGTCTATCTTCAAATGCAGTAGAACACTGCATGGTGACTGGAAATTTCCAGGCAATGGTGAAATCTTCATTTTCTTCAGGTCCCAGAAAACATTAAAACCATGAAGAGAACTGGGAGTAGTCAAATCCCTGCTGCTGCCTTGTCTTTTGCTAACTTCTTTTTGGGGTGCTGTACAGTAGAAGAGGCCGTGGGTACAGGCCTGCTCTATTACAGCAGGAGGGAGTGCATCCATAGAAGCAAGTAGATAACCCCTTTCTCTTTGCTCCAATGCAGCACACACACAGAAAAGCAACTGGGAAAGACCCCGAGTTGAGCTACTGCAGGGGCAGAATGAGAAGGCAGAAGAACGGATAAAACCTCAAGGTCACATTCCAATTCGTGGCAACAGTCTTGATTAGATTTAAGCAACACTCCCATGATTCAGTGAACTCAGTCACCCCCAGCTCCTGGAAGGATGCTGCTCCCATTCTGACTCCAACACTTAGGTGAACCACTTGGGAAGGCGCTACGCCCAATCCACAGGATAAAGCTGCCTCATCCCAAGGTGTCCAGTGTATCTCAGAGCATTCAACATACTGGGAAGTAAGGAGGACCCAACAAGCTCTGGCCCAATGCTTCTATCACAACAATCAAAATCTATAGTTTAAAACAAATGTCTGAGTCACTGAAGGGCTTTTTATTTCTTCCTGGGTAGCCAGTTGGAAAACCTCGTGTCTGTTCCCATAAGCCTACACATGCAGATACAAGACTGAATGCTGGTCTGTGTACCAATGCTTGATGGGTCTTAAGGGTCTTGATTGACAATGTTTCTCCAAGGACAGTCAAGAGCACTGGCTGCTTATGACCCCATTCTGCCCCATGGCCTAATGTCACACTATTCAAGAAGCAGACAAAATCCTAACTTCTCATCTTTTCCAATCACGGAAAAAATGGAAACTCTCCCTGATTCAACGAGATTATGCAAACAGCCAAGTTACAATCTACAAGACACTCTACAAATTACGTATTTTAGAAACACATTGTTTCTTGCGGTTGGAGGCATAGGATGCTATACCTCAGTTTAGTTTTTCTTCTGACTATTATTCGATAATAGAACATCTGTTTCATGTCAGGAACCACAGGAGATGGAAGATGACAGCCAAAGGAGCAAGGAAGCTGAGTTCAATGCTGAAAGGGAATAGAGTCATGTAGATATAACACTGCCTATTTTGTTGGACAGCTAGGGAAAGCCATACGCCAAAGAACCTTTCTCTAGATGGGTGAGATTTTAACTGGGTCTTAAATGAAGAAATGAAAGCACTCACTACTTCAAACGGCAAAGAATGAGAAGGTTGGCAAAGCCAAGGAGGAAGCCAGTGAATTAAACATTTTATTTTCATTTTTTATTTTTATTATGTTAACAGACACCTGACAGACACAACTTAAGAGAAGAAAGATGTACTTGGGTTCACAGTTTCAGAGATTTCAGTGCCCAGACCTTGTCTTCATTGACCCTGGACCTACGATGAGGCAGAACATCATGGTGGCAGGAACATAGAAAGGAGGAAGCTATATGCCCATGCCAGACAGAGAGCAGAAAGAAGGGGATACAGAAGGGAAATGATAAAATTTCACCTTCAAGGACATGCCCCCAATGACCTACTTTCTCCAGCTCAGTCCTACCTCCTAATGTTTCTAGAACCCAGCAAAATAGACCTACCAGTTAAAGACCAGCTGTTCAACACATGAGCCCAAGGGGACATTTCATAGTCAAGCCATAACAGCCGGCTGGGTAAGCATTCCCAGGTGACTTACAATGCAACAGGGGCTGAGGACCTCTTTCTAGCTTTCTCAGAGAACATGTTACCCTTCCTTTAACTATCTCTTTCCAATGACTGAGAACTTCAGATGGCTATCAAGAAGTTGTTGTGCTATTCTAAGACAATCTAGCTATGCATGAGTGAACCCGGGAACCAACTCTTAGCTATATGAAGCGCCTATTAATGGCAGAAATGCCAGGCCATCTGTGAACTCAAGTGTCTGCTTTCTCATTTACCTGAAAAACAATGGAAAAGGCACAGGTGTCAACTTGGCGCATCTCATTTAATGGTCCCAGTAGAGACTTACAAGTCATGGCTATGGCTTCTTTGTCTTAGAGCAGAAAATCTGGCCAGTGTCACTTGACCAAAGGATTGGAGTCTTAATGTTAGCTCAGTGTCTAATACTCAACCTACCTGTGTCTTGGTTGCATCCCCTGAAGTTATAGAGATTAAGGCCTCCTATATGATCTGCAGTTGACCTTCACTGTGTCTGAAGACATTTGAATGAACACATGTCAGGTTTCCTGTCCTGAGGGAGCTCACAGACCACAGAGACAGAGAAGGGAACAGGCAGCAGTTGGGCCCCAGTGAACAGAAGCCAAAGTGAAGACAACCTGACCCAAGAGTCTTCACAGAGCTGATTCAGAGAAGCTACGGAAACCTCTCCCAGCATGTGAGGCAAGGAAGCATGTGTAAAGCTAGAACACAAGCCAACAGCACGCTAGCAAAAGGAACAGCGACAAAATGGGATGCCCTGGAAGCAGCAACAGTGAGTCATAAACCAAAAAGTACTGCAGATGCAAAAACCCTTGCAGCTATTTTAGGAGAGCTGGGATGGTGTCTTAAATGCAGGGTCCAGAGCTGGCCTAGTCTGTAACCCAGCACGGACTTTGAGGGCAAGACTTCACACTCATTTGAAATCCATTTCTATTCAAAAGAAAAACAACTCTGGTTTTGTGGAGGTTTGGAGCAGTTCCTAGGCCTGCAGAAACACTGCACAGAAAAGCCCAGTTTACCCCTGGTGTGGCGAAGCAAGGCTGCAGGGTCAGTATCTTCCCAAGAAAAGCCTCCACTCTGCATTTCGAGCAAGCAGACATGTTGTTCTCTCATGATGTTTTCCTTTCTACCTAGGCACCAAATCTGAGCACTCCAGCAAGGAAACACTTGGTCTGGTCAAAGAGACAAGATTCTTGTATGGTCACAAAGACACCAAAGCCCAGGATCTACCATGTATTCCAGGACCAAGAAGAACAAGCTACCTGTCTCACTCTGGAAGCTTCTACCACTTCTCACCTATGACCAAAGCATGTTTCTCTAAGATGAAGGCCAATTCTGGCAGCTTCCACCACTTCTCATCCATGACTAAAAAGCATGTATCTCTAAGATGGAGATCAATTCTCACATCTTTATTTTCCACAGCTCTTGCTTTTCTTCACAAGAAGTAGGGAAATGGGATCCAAAGCATAAACACAACACTCAGATCAACACTGACCATGAAGAGAGTGGATCGGATATTCAGTTTCCAGGGAATGACCCTCGCATCATGACCACATGGGTGACAGAGCTGAAGGACCTCACTGTGTGTCACAGGTCCACAGGTAGCGTAGGAGCAGTGAGGACACACCTAGGGCACATCAAGGAAATGCTGCTAATACCCAGATCTTCTGCCCACAGGACCTGTGCATTTTGCAGCTCAGAGCCGCCCCCCCCCCGTCCCGATGCTGGCTCCCAGCACCGTGGTGCCCACTCTTCCTGCTACATCCACCCTGACGCCAGCACACAGACCATTTCCTACTTCAGATGCTTCCTATGCTGACGCTGCGCTTCGGGTGCAGTCAAAGCATATCTGTAGAAGCAGAGGTTAGCATTGTTATAATGATGGACAAGACCACTGCCTCAGTCGCCCAGTCCACTTAGATCAGATCCCAGCTGGTTCGCAAAGGATGGGGAGCCTTTGATGTCCCTTCTGTCCACCTATTACTTCAGACAGAGATGCTCTTTATCTCAAGGGTCTGAGTCAACATGGGGGAGGGGATGAAGACCTCAGTAATGAGACCAAAGCCTTCAAAGCCTTCAAAGCCTGCAGGGCCCAATGCTTACAACCTGGATATCTACGAGAACGACCCCCACCCCCAGTACATTCCTAAAAATAAAGGCTTTGGGGAAGTGACTTCTAACGATGCTGACACAGCGCTCTCTGATTTGGTGCCTCTCAAGCTATTAGTTTCTTCATAAGGGCAAGAGTGTCAAAACAAAACTGGAGGCAGCTCCCCTGGGCCAGGCCAGCTCTTCACAATCTGGAGAGAGCAGGTGAGGCTGGCCCAGTGCCTGGCCAAGGTCTCAGGCTCCACCCAATTCCAAAAGCCATTTAGAAGCTTTGTTTACAAAACGTGGGTTCTCAGGACCCAGTCCAAAACTATAGGTCAGAACCCCAGGGGAGGGCCTGGGAATGCAAATACCTAGCCAGCACCCAGCAGAGAGCTCAGCAAGGTTTAGAATAAAGCTCCAGGGAAACAATTGGTAACTTTGAAAATGCTTTGTAAGCACATAACTTCAAAGTTACAGGGTGTGTGGGAAAAATGCAGGTTTAACTAAAGGAACTTAGAGTCTTTATCTGAACTTGTGGCACAACCAACAGGCAAGGCTTTAGCCAGAACCAAGCCACTCAACAGCCATATTATACCACACCACAAAGACCTCAGAACTGCCCTGCCCTACCTTAAGGACAATTTCTACACAGCTGCTCCTGGCAGGCCACAGGGCCCCAAAGAGAGCTTGGAGGCCCTCAATCCCATCCCAGTAAAAGCCAGCTTTAAGAGCAGGCAAACCGTTCCAAGCCAGACTCCACAGGCTCTGGCCAGGCAAGGTTCAGCCTTCACAGCTTCAGCTTTGCCACACCAGGTGCGCAGCATCACCAAGAGAACTTGCTAGAAATGCAGAGACTCTCAGGCCCCACCCACCCTGCTGGAAGGTATGAGAGTTCCCGGGTGTCACTCCCATCAGCCCGCCATGGACTGGCAGCCCACCCAGCTCTCTAGTTCCTCCAGGCCTCAGCTGCTCCTCCCACTCTTCACTACAGGCCTGTCAGTCCGGCTTTGTCTGGGGCCAAATCCCCATCAGCCTGGCCCAATGACTAGATGACACTCCAGAGTCCCCTTCTGAGGGAGTTAAAAAGAATCAGAAGTGCCTCCTGTCAGTCACACTGGCATCTGGCTCCACTTCTGCCTCCCTTCCCTTAGGAGACAGGCATACAGGCCCAGGACCATAAATCAGCAGGGACAATCCAGAGTCAAACAATGCCATGGAATGCTGGGTCTCCGGGTTCCAGCTCGATGTTAATGAGGTCGAGGTCACGGGTATGATTAGCTTCCTCTGGAACTTGGCACAGACTTCAGTCCTCTGCCCTCAGGCTCCCTGCAAGTGTCCCCTGGGTTCCTGAGAGAACTTGAAAGGACCGACAAGGAGAGGCCCTGCAGGGCACCACCAAGGGAGACCTCAAAAGACCTCAGTGACCAATAAGCAAAGTTCACTGAGGAAACAGACAAGGCCCTGAGGGAAGGCTAGCTCTAAAGATGACAAGGTCAGACCAATTATCAGCACAGGGTAGACACACCAGAACCAAGAAAGCTGAAAATTTACAGAAGAAATGGGAAGTCTTGTGGCCAAGATAATTAAAACTTGATTTCTTTCTTTCTATCTATCTATCTGTAATTTCATACCACGTATAATGACGTACTTAGGTCATAATCCACTGGCCAGGATATTTTAAATCAAATATATATATATATATATATATATGTATATGAAGTTAAGTTGGTGGCAATACAGAAATTTTTTTTCTTAATGTTTTAAATCCTAGAAGCTTTTTTGATAAAGGTGGCTGGTGATAGGTCACCATTTTCTTAGATCCAAAGCTGTCACAGCAGTGTGGATCCGACGATCATCTATACTAAATAGCCCTGGCCAGCCAGTCACACAAGGTGTGCGCAGAACCTGCCACCCTTCAACATCATCACCACCACTTGGGTTATTATTTGATGTGGTATGGCCTCTTGGCCGGTACTGTCCCTACCTACGGTTCTTGACTTTGTGCCACAGATTAAGAATTCCACACAGTCATTCTGCTTCTTTGGATTCTGCCCTTCCTTCACTAATTTAGAGAAGAGCCATGGACCTAGGCATAAGCTGGAAAAAACCCATATGAGCAGACCACACACCTTAAGCATACCCACTTACCAAATGAAGATTTGGATGAAAACTGACCTACAGACCCCTATTAAAAGTAATGCTGTGCCCCTTCACAGCATGGATCTGCACAGTCAGTAAATTAGGAGCTCCACTCCAAGGGAAGCCTGCGAGGATGAGTATGAGAAAGAGTGACGTTAGGAACATCCACTGGTGGGCCTCATTGTACACAGATGTCTTCGAGGTCGGACTATTGGCCAGTTCCACGAAAAGAGCATGATTTGAAATGATTTTCAAAGTTGTGAGCTATGTTTTTCCAGAGTGTGTGTTTAGTATACGAACCGCACGCCTTTATAAAATGCAAGACACTACTGACCAATCCAATGTATGACTTTTCAGTTCCTAAAACTTGATCAGTATAGGCAAAAGCAGGGGGGAATGCAACTTTTTAAGAAGTTGTTTTGGCCTTCATCAGTGTGCACCAGGTACCACTCATCTGCAGATAAAAGAGGCCACTGTTAACGCAGTCAGAGCCTCCCTTAAACACCTGGCTCGCTGCCGCCAGCACTGGAAAACAACACGCGTGCTCAGTCCAGCGCTGCCTGGCCAAAGAAAGGAAGCCTGAACTCCAGGAGCCCCTGACAGCACAGCTCCGCAGGAAAGAAAGAAAATGCTGAACAATAGAGCCAGCAGAGGAAAGGGAGCCTCTCTAAACTTTCCAGGCATGTGGGAAGGGCTTGCAGAAGTTATTTCAGACCCTCTGCTGCCTCAGGTTCTCCTGAAAGCAGCAACAATTCCAAACTCCCAAAACCCCCTAACTTGCCTGAAAAGTGCGTAAGTCAGGCCTTTTTATCAATTAGACAGAAATACAAAGATAACCAGTTAAAACTCTAGCCTATATCCTTCCAACCAAGTGGAGAGCAGGAGGTGAGGTACCAAGCTGGTTACACAGACAATGATTCATCAGGCCACGCTGGACTTACCCTAACTCCACAGCAAGGAGAGGGGACAGGGTTGTGTACAAGTTCAATGGCATGCCGGTGATCCCACACAGTCATGGGGTCAACTTGGCACCCTTTCAATGATTCCGCAAATGAATGAAATTTAAATGAACAGCAATAACCCTCCAAGGAAGCCACACACACACACACACACACACACACACACACACACACACACACACCCCGCAAAAAAAGCAGCTGATAAGCTTGTTCCCTTCTAGAACATAGAACATTAGGCTTGGAGAAGCCTGGCACTGCCCATCAGAGAGAATGGGGAGCATAGATGTGCAGAGCAGGCGGGGCTGAGGCAGGGGAAACGCTCTTCTGAGACAGGTACCGCCAGTCTTCAGTCTTCCACTAGCGAGGATAGAAGCATGTAGCTGCTGCTTCCGTGTATTAGCCAGGGTTCCACAGCCTCAGGCTGGTTATTCCTAACTGAAATTCTCCTCATGAGGAAAGGATAAACTTTCTGTACTGCTGCTATCGCCTCACTTGTGCCGAGTATCGTTCCTTAGAAATGGTATAAAATGCCCGATGCTCTGCATCTAAGTGTCAGAACCAAGCTCAAGGTTCAGCGCCCATTGTTTCATAAACCACATAAAGTTTTTAAAGTTTGGTTAAACCTAACAAGTTCACCCCAAGCAAACAACTCTGAAGTCCTCTTCAAGTTCCCCAGAATATTTGATTAGTGTCCATAAAAACTGAATAAGATGTGCTATTGAATCAAAATCAGAACAAAGTCACGTGAAGAATAAAAAAAGTACACCAGGGTTCTCCGTTCTGGCCAACCAAGCCTTAACGTCGGAGCTGGTTGTTTCTCTTGACCTAGCTGGTGGTTTAAGGTTAAACTGAGAAAACAGGTGGATAACATACCTTTTAAATTAATTCAGGGTAGTGCAGACATACACAGATCTCACTCATAATCTTAGCTAGTGAAGGTCATCATGTGTGTGTGTGTGTGTATGCTTGCTCGTGAGTGTGCGCATGCACGCAGACATGCACATGTGAGCTAGAATGTTCAGACTGCTATTAAGAAATATAGACCGGGTGATCTAAAAAAAAAATACACACCATTCCCTTATTGTGTCCTCAGAAGGAAAGAAGAGCTAAGAATGGGGAACCTACTCTCAGTACCTCACTGAAACCTAAGCCCCTCCTGGAGGCCTTCTTTCCTGGTGTCTGGCTTCAACATCTGGATATAGGGACATGCAAACATCTGCCACAACATACATGTGCAGGGACGGAATACATTTCCTTAGCTACACACCCTCAGTACTAAACACACTCAGAGCCATTCTGTGTGGACCACAGGTCTTCCATTTCAAAGAAAACAGATCCCATCAAGCCTGCAGGATGGCATCAGTCTGAGGTTGGCCATGGAGGCCAAGGGTCAGGAGTTTAATTATTCCCACTTGGGCCTGTTGAAAGGAGACAACATTTCAAAAGCTTCGGTCACAAGGACACAAAAGGCTCTCACCTGCAGCACTAAAAAGACATTTTTCTGAATGACAGGCGAGATGAATGGGCAAATGAAAAAACTGGACACACCCCCAAAATTAGAAGGAGCAACACAGGGCAGTCACCTGATCAAGAAATAACTGTTTTGTTAAGAATGCCTTTGTTCGCTTTTGCGCTCAACAGACCCAGCGACAGAGGGAGGCTGCAGCCCTGCAGCCACACGACACAACTCTGTCCCGGGCCCTCTTTCATCCTCTGTCTGAAAACCCAATTTTTCTTCCTGTCTCTGCAGCCAGCACGAGGTTGCACACACCTCTAGAAGGCTCGAGTTCAGTTTTCATTTCAGCCGGACTCAACTACTCTTCGTCATCTGTCTCCAAATGGGGTCCTCATAAGTGCTCCCTCCCAGGAAGTCCCATCCCCAAGGACTCTCTCTAGGGAAAGCCCACCCCAGGAGCAACATCTCCAAGGTTCTCTTGGCCCCACTCCTATGAAGCCAGGATTCCTGCACTATGGCACTGGCTACCTTATCCGCACCCTGTGGAGCTCTTTGAAAGTACAGTGAGGCCTCAGAACCTGTCCCACTGGAGAAGCTTCAAAAACATCAGCTGAAGGACAGGATAAATGAATGAACAAACGAACAAACTGATATTACCACCCCTCATCAGGAAGAGGAGCACAGGGAAGAGTTCCCATTCTCGAGAAATAACTGTTTTGTTAAGGGTGTCTCTGTTCACTTTGTTCTCAGGTGTCTACAACCTCAAGGCATACCTTAAGGCTGGTTTTTTTGTTTTGTTTTTAGTGAATTCTGGAAATTAGGCATTTACGGACCACCTGTATCTTTCTAAGACTAGTTAGCATTGAGTATAACATTGATTTTAGCATTCTTGGGCAGTGTTTATCATGTTCACCACTATAGAGTTTTTAAATTGTTTTCTTTCCAAATAAAACATGGATATTTATTTTGATGGGATACAGGGACCTAAGAATCTTCCAGCACAAAGAGCACAGGCCTGGAATGATGAGCCACCGCTGCACCCCAGCTCTCAGGGACACATAGATACTGCCTAGAAGAGGTGGCCCAGAAAAGGCTCACCAGGAGAGGCCAAAAGAGTGGAGTCTGAAAGTTCTAGAGTGGGTATTTCTAGGTATGGACCATCAGAGGCATGGCTCAACTCAGTCATTCATCTGAAAATCAGGGTATCCTCACATTCCCTTAACCCTGAGGACTCAGAGTGCTGACAATCGTTAATGTTTTCTGAGCATTCACTGTGCATAGGAAACCATCTCAAGCCCCAAAGATATCACTTAATCTTCCAAGGACTCTGACTTGAACTCGTTACCACCATTTTCAAAAACTTTGGTTATTTTATTATTAGCATTTTAATTCTGTGAATATTTGTGTATCAGTGCATGGGTTTGTACATATGAATGCAGTGCCTGCAGAGGCCAGAAGAGGGTATTCAATCCCCAAGAGCTGGAGTTACAGACAGTTATGAGCTACCCAACGCTGGTGGCGGGAATCCAATCCATTTCTCTAGAAAGCAGTAAGCACTATTAACTGCGGTGCCATCTCTGAGATTTATTTGTGTGTGTATCTGTATGTATGTACACATGTGTGAGCAGGTACCTTTGGAGGCCAGAAGAGGCCATGGAATGCCTTGGCGCTAGAGTTACAGGCATATTTGAGCCATCTGATGTCGATACTGGGATCAGAACTCCAGTCCTCACGACAGAGCAACAAGAGCTCTTAACACCAGAGCCATTGTTCCAGCCACACCACCACTATTTTATAGACCCGGGGACCAAGGCTGAGAACAAGAAACTAGCCTGCCAAATGTTCACATAGGGATTCACACAATGAGCTCAACAGACTGAATCCGAGTCTTCTAAAGACTTTTTCTAAGATTGATTCTCAATTCCATCTAGGTGTGTGTCTGCATTTGGGTATGTGCACAAGAATGCAAGTAGCTATGGAGACAGAGGCACTGGATCCCCAGGAGCTGGAGTTAGACAGTTGTGAGTTACCTGCGTTGGGTTCTAGAAAATGAACTCAGGACTTCTGGAAAAGCAGCAAGAGCTCTTAATAACTGAGCCAGCTCGCCAGTCCTGTGAGTCTCCTCGATCTTAATCCTCCTACGTTGGCAATTCTTTGCAGTAATGATAATACAGAATACAGAAGACGGGCACAACTTTTGCATACACACACACACACACACACACACGCCCTTGAAGTTTTCAATTCATTGTTTTGTGACCATCTCCTGCTGTAGATTTTCCTCCCTGCCTTGCTCAACCCCTGCAGGCAGCAAAATCTCTAAGTCCCTATCTCTGCTGCTAGCAGGTGCTATCAATTGTGAGCCATGCACATGGATAAACAGTGTGTATTATTTTTCCCATAAGGCACTGCTTTCTCTCATCTACAAAAATTCCTTTTCCCCCCACAGACAAATGACGGGTTCATGTATCATGACTCAAATTATATTCACAAATGTTCATTTGCAATGTAATTACTCTTCCTAACTAGCCTGGCTCCAAGACAAATGAGCAGCCCCCTCCCCATCCTCCTGCACTCACAATGAGCCACCTCCTGCCATAAAATGCTACCCTGCCACAGACCACAAGCCACAGTGTCTGCTCTGTGTGACCACTTGGAGGTAACTATTACAAAATAAGATGTTGTTCTGTATTGCTTTAACTCTTTCGAATATTAGTTCATCAAGATCAGATTTCCAACACAGGCTAGAAATCTGACTGTAGGATTTCTGTCTTCCCCACTTTAAATGATTTAATCGTCGCAAACGTGTTCTCTATCTTAGTTTGAAAAGTTTTTTAAAGTGATTAGGAGAGCATCAGGAAAAGCAAGATAAGTTCCTCTGTCTTCTCTTCCACCTGGGCAGGGAGAGCTCTCAGAGAATAAAAGTCCCTTCGAAGGAAATCTGGGTTACTCTATGGCTCCCCTACACCTCGCCGCCCTCTGGCTCCACACACTCGCGGGCAGTGGTTGCACTTTTCCATATGGGTCACCAGCTGTAATCTACAAGCACAAACAATCACGGCACAAAAATACAGGAAGCTTCCCCGGGATAGAGAATGAGGATGAGAGTCTCTGCCTTTCTCTCACTCCCCAACGGACTTCCATAAAAACCTCTGAACCTCCTGTTTTTTTAACAGAAAAGTTGAGCCGGCTTGGAGAAAATCTTTTCGCTTTTCTTAGTTCAGAGAGCACGAGACCGCGAATAGCCGGAGAGAGAAGGAAGCCGGGCGGGGGTAGGAACAGCATAAAAACCGGTCCTTCACCCACCCCAGATATGGTGTTACCCCCCNCACACACATGCACCCTCCCACCTCCTCTCCAACCCTCACCCCCATCTCTGTGCTTGCCACAAAAAAAACATGCAGCCCGGGTCTGAGATGCAGCTGGGGTCTGTGGCCAGTGAGACCCAAGCGGCACGGAGCAGGACTGGCGGGGGACCCCTGCAGCTCCCGGAGAAGAAGCAGTTCCAGGCTCAACTTCGTCCACGTCTGCTGCCGGCGCTACAGCGGATCCTTCCCGCCCCGGCACCCGCCGTCC
>LOJH01035160.1:0-15837 GCA_001685095.1 Ellobius talpinus | reverse complement strand
TATTAACCAATGAAAGTAACACATAGACAGATGACCCTCCTCCATCAGTCCTGTACTGCTGGCTGCTACAGTTTGCCCTTAGCTCCGTCTCTCACAAAACTGGTGTTTTCTTGTTGCTGTGTTTCATTTCTGAAATCTGTCCCTAAGGTCTTTGCGAGAACAGTTCTATACCTGGCAGGTACTGGGAGCCATACCTTTATTGGGTTGGTGCCAAGAGATGGCATTTGAATTTGGTGCCTCTCCAAGTCCATAGTGGAGGCAAGACCATGGGCCACCCATCCCCGACAGCCATCAGCCGCCGCAGGTGACTGCTGTGCACACCTGCACACACCTATTTTCTTCCATGTTTTTCTCAGAATTGTTCAGATAGAGGCAAAGGATATGTCACTGTTTGGCAACACCCATGACACCACTTGGAATAACTGTGTTTTAACGTAAGAGTTTTTCTGTGGTTTCAGATTCTTCTGAGTTGGTTGGGTTTTTCCCTCTAGCGGGCATTGCGACATGTCGGTCAGTAGCTGTTTCTTTGTGGTCAGTCAAATCTGAAACAGGCTAGTTTGCATAAACTGAAGTCGTCCAGGAAGATCCCGGCTGGGAATTAAATAACTGACTACCTATTGGGTTCCCCATTTGCACTAGGCCATTGTAGCAAACAATAGCTGAACGGAGACGTGGGTGAGCTAGAATTTGAGAGGTTCCTTTTCCCAAGGGGCCTCTCTGGTGGCCTTTCGCTGGGCCTATTTCTTTTTGAAGGGAGGCGTGTCACAGTGCAGAAGAACCTGGCTTTAGCCCATCACAAACCTGCAGGCTTCCTTTTGGACATTGGGTCTGTAAGTGGTGACCTCAGGGCTGACTTCCTAATGTTGTGATTTTCAAATGAGATCATGAGAAATATCCACACCTTGTCTGAGGTGGATTCGGGGTCCCTTCTGGCTTGTGGGGAGTCTCTCATGAGTCTTGCTCACACACTGGAGTTTGTTCACAGATACCGGGTGAATAGAGGAACGTTTTATGGCCAGCGAAGTGACCAGGGGTAACTTGGTCAGGGATGTCTCATCGTCAGAACAGAGTGCTGGGATTTGATTCTTTGGATGTTCCATCTGACCTTTAAAATGCAAGCATGTTTACCTTGCCCTTTGTTCACTGTTCGGGGAGGAAGAGGAGCAGGGTAGAAGTAGAGGAGGGGGATAGGAAGAGGAAGAAGAGAGATGAGATGCTGCAGTTTGCTCTCCAGGCCCCAGATATAGGTTGGTCTGCTCTATGTAGAAAGACCCTAGGAAGATGGAAGCATGTGGCTAGAGGTGCCTGGGTCTTGTTTGGGTCGGGGGTTGGGAAGCATCCCTTGGCCACTGTGAATGCTTTATAGATGCATGAATTGTTGACAAAATAGATGCTTTTCTTTTCTAAAACTTATCACAAAAAAGAAACCTGTTTCTGCATTGAATTCACATCATTACTCAATAATTATATGCTCCTTTTAGAATAAAAGTGCTAAAGGGGAGGTTGTTCATATCAGCAGTAGTCCACATACCCTGTGATGGAGTCATTCACATTTTTACGTGAGTGATTGTACTCCTGGCATGCCGAGATTTTTTTTAATGCATTTTTTTAAAAAAAAACTGCATGTTTGAAGTTCATGTTTTCGGACTGATAAACAGGATTTGTCTTCCTGCTTTTGACATCAGGTTCATGGTGGGGTTTACCGTGTATATTTTGTTTCATTTTATTGAGACAGGGTCTCACTATTGAGACAGGGTCTCACTATTGAGACAGGGTCTCACTATGTAGCCCTGGCTAGCCTAAAATTTGATGACCAGACCAAGTTGGTCTTGAACTCATGGGAGCTTCTCTTGCTGCTGTCTCCAGAGCCCTGAGTGTTGGTATTAAAGGCATGCTTACTTACCACATGACCACACAGTTCATAGTTGCCCTGATTATACACTGCATTTCAGGGAACATCTCATTAACATAAGCTTGTGTCTTTCAGTCTAAACTTCTCTTAGGATGAGTTTCACTTTTATGTTGTTCAGAATCTATAAAGCACTTCTCAATTGTATTGACTGTTGGTGGCCGTCATCCCTGTACAGTAAAGCCGCTCATCAGGCAATGCCACTGGTGGCAGTTTCTGATTGCTTCTAAAAGCAGCCTCCCTTCCCCACCCCTTTTAGGGTCTAATTCCCCAAGGTACATTGCTCTTGGACTCTGGGGTGAGGGGAAGGGTTCCACCTAGAACCGGGGCAGGTGGTGACTTCCGATGATGTTTAGATTCGGAAGCCGAGGCCCTGAGCTCTTCAGAGAGACCGCGTTGTGAATGGTGCCGACATGGCTTCGGGAACCTCCGAGTTCATTGAGAGAAGTTCCTGGTCCAGGCTGCTGATGGCCAGGCCACAGTTCTGCCTCCAGACTGCAGTCTGGTGTCACAGGACTGCTTCAGTCTGGCAAGAGAGGAAAACCAATTTATAGGTGGAATATTTTTTTGGCCTGTCTCCTGAGAGTGGTTTTGGCACTGGCTGGCTGTGTGACTCATCTACCTTTTGGTAACATGAAGCAGCATTTTGGGGGCCTTGTAAAACCTGACGGAGGGTCACGGACTGATTTGACTGGCAGTCTGGACCTCTCAGGGCTCATTAGCTTTGTTATTTGGTCCTGAGTGCCAGGTTAACCCCCCCCACACACACACACTACTGCTGGATTTGACTTTAACTTACTCACTCACTGCGTAGGTAGAGGAGTTGGGACCCAGAGACAGCTCTAACTGGGTGTCTACCCATCACTGGAGAGATGTTAAAGTATACAGGGGAAGAGGGGAAGGCTCACAGGTTAAAGTTGGGGCAAGAGATTTCCAAAGAACGTTTATGACATGAAGGGTTGAGTAGGCCAGGAGGGTATGGGCAGAGTTTGGAGGGCAGTGGGTAGTCATTTTCCAGGCTCGGGGAATCCAAAGAACCAAAAAGGGATACTGTGGTGATAGAATTTCCAGAATACCTGGGAAGGATGCCAGAGGAAGGTGCCTGGTCAGACAGGCCCTTCTGGGCTTCCGTCCACTTTGAACTTTGAGGACACTGGGGATATTTGATTAGATGTGAGAGCCCGATTTGAAAGGCCAGAGGCCAAGCTGCCCAGGGGGTGAGCAGTCCAGGAGGTGACCTGGCAAAGGACTGAGTCCATGGGTCCCTCTCAGCCTGGGTCCCTTCATCACAGTCTCGGTGTATGGAGGAATTTGGCTCCCTGCCTGCCACCTCACACGGATACCTCATGACTGGTACATTTCCCTTCAGTCCTGTGGTGAGATTTTCATAAAATGTAAACCCTCTGTTGAAGAGCCTTTCCCCTACAGCCTTTCTTTGACATTTTATAGCCCCATTGCCTCTGCTCATGGGAAAAGCTGTGTTGAGCCTGCGTGTGAACGGGCTTATCTGAAGTTGATCAGGCAGGTGGTCAGTCCTCTAGGAAGACTTTTCTGGACCCAACTTTACTGTTAACTTGTAGTTCACCGACAACCAAAGTGATGTCTGTTTTAACAGAGACACCTAGATACTCAAGTCTTGTTTGGGAACCTTGAGTACCGCCTGCTCCGAGAAGAAAGCCACGGTCCTAAGCATCCCCAGGGTAAAATTGTGACATTCCTAGGGTTCAGAGGATGCTGCCGTGAAACCGAAGAAAAATGTCATACACACCTTTTAAAAAACTCACCTGGAAATTGACTGCTTGCTAAGCGTGAGTTTGGTTCTTATCATGGCGAGAAGGAATAATTTCCTCTGAGCTGGGAGAGAGGATGGCAGTGATTATTTCTACATCAGTGCTGTGTCTGGAGGCTGAGTAACAACAGGTGACAACTGACAGTCAGAGCAAAATCCCCGATTGGCCGCTTAGCCAATGATGGGAAACTGGGCATCATGACTTTGAGAGTACTTGTTTGTGGTTGTCTTTTGCCTTCAGTTGGTACTGCTGGCAAGCATTCCACAGAGCTCTGCAAACACGGCCTGGAAAGGAACATGCAAAAAAAATCGATTTGGTATGAGCTTTTGGGTCACTCCTCCTGCTGTTTGAGGAAACAAAGCAAAGTGTGCCTTTGAAATAGGAGCAGAGAGGGCCAGACAAGTGGTGGCTCGTATTTGCAAGGTCTTGCCAGGCAGTTATGACAGCAGGATTTTTTGATTTATTCAGTCTCCGGGGATTCTCACAGGGCCAGCTGGTCCTGAACCCGGTTTACCGAGAAAGAACTGAAGCCAGATAATGATACAGGAACCTAGAACGCTGTGCCTGAGGCACACAGGGCTAACCCAGGCGCCTGCATCTTGTGCCTAACTCCCCTGCCACTGTCTGCCTCTCACACCTGACTTCTGAGGTTCCCTGAGCTGTGGCTACTGTTCGAATTCTTGTCTTCCTTTGGATTTCAAGGTTCAGCAGAATTTTCAGAAATTAAGTCATTTTCATGGATGGCAGGCTCTTTGAAACTGACCAATGTGAGCACTACCTGCCTTGCAGAGAATATGAAGCTTTGGTTCATTAAACTGCCTTTAGACTCGAGAATGGAACCATTGGAAACTGTGGTCCCACTGTGCTGAGAGGCCAAGTTTGTGTATTTTCTCCTCCTAATTCTTAGCTGTCCGTGCCCTTACCCATCTCTGTTGTGCCAGGATAACTGTAGTGATAGACAGGACCTCTAACATTTCTGACAGGCTGTCCAGTATCTTCAGTGTTTTGCCTGGAAACTATTTTTCTGACCCCGATGAGGGAGTGAGGACTTTCACTGCAATCATGTAACCAAGAAAGTAAGTCAGAGGGTTGAGGGGGCCATTAGAGCTGAGAGCTGCAGAAGCCAGCAGTGAAGGCCAGGCTGTCTTCATGTCTTCATCAGGCTGTTCTGCCCAGTCTGGGTACCAGCCCTCCAGATTCCAGGGTGAGCAGGCCATTGCTGGCACCAGTCTGAGGAACACCATCATAGTTAGGGTCACCGTTGCTGTGAAGAGACCCCATGACCATGGCATCTCTTCTACAGGAAACATCTAAGTGTGGTAGCTTGCTTATGTCCAGAGGTTCAGTCCATTATCATTGTGGCAGAGTGCGTGGCTGCATGCAGGAAGGCATGTTGCTGGAGATATAGCCTAGTATCTTACATCTTTCAGGCAACAGGAAGTCAACTGACTGTGACACCAAGTGAAACTTGAGACAAGATACCTCAAAGCCCACCCCCGCAGTGACACACTTCCTCCGACAAGACCACACCTCCTAATGGTGCTACTCCCATTTTCTTTCTAACCACCACAGTATGGTGGGAGGCAGGGACCTGGGGTCTCCAGTGAGAGGTGAGCAGCAGAAAAATGTCCTCCGGTGTGATCAGAGGAGCAAAGGCAGGAGGCAGAGCTGCACTGGATGAGAGATCCTGATGCTGAGGGGACATGGAGGTGTTAGAGGAGCCTCCACCTTCACCTTTATGCTTCGCTTTGTTGTCTCTCGCCTCTCTGTTGCCCCCTAGGCTACCTCTGCTCTGGCCTCTGGGATGGTCTGTGTGCGGCAGCTGCTCTCCTCCATCCCTCTCCCCCAGAAACTTAGGGCGGTGACACCAACCTTGTTCTCGTGGTCAAAGAGACTTCTTCTGTGCTGTGCCCAGCTTGTGCCCTCACCTCACGGCTCCTGCCATCCCCTTTCCTTTTTCTCATCGGCTCTCACTGCTCTTGCTCTCCAGCATCACAGAGATACTGTCACTGTAGCCATCTAGTTCAGAGCCCTGATGCCAAGTACTCCTGTATGCTGTGACCCTGGCTGCGTTTCCTCATGGCCTCCTCAGCTCCATCAGAGCCGGCTTCTTGGTTGAGGCCGTCGGGTCATGGCCCACACTGCTGTGCCTTGTAGGTGTCAGAGAGGCAGCATTGACCTCAGTGGTCTGTCTGCCTCAGACATCTCCCTATGCTGTTCCTTCTGATCACCTACCAGCGAGAAGTTCCCAACTCAGTGGACCAGAGGGCTTCCTACCGTCTGTGCAGAAACCAACCCCTTCCCTGAGGGTGACCTGGGCCACCTGGGTCTCTTTGAAAATCCTCGGTGGAAGGAGTGAAGAGGGGGGCATGTTGGACTGTGGTCTACCAGAGAGAGCCTCCTCCTTAAATTAACCGAGCGATAGTAGTGATGCCTGACTGGATGTTCTAGAATGACCTTTCTTCTAACCTAGTGATGGCCGATAGAATGTCCTGGGTAGTCTTCGAGCTCTGCTCAGAGAGGGTGTTTGGGGTTGGCAGTGTTTGTGCTTAGTCTTGGGCACATGAAAAGCAGTTGTGTTTTCTCTGTGATCCGGCCCTTGGCGTGGTGCAGTTGAATTGGGGTTGTGCTTCATGTTGCCTGTTGGGCGTCCTTATCTAGAGCCTCCCACACTAGTATTGACAGAGGGGTCTGTGTGGCTGGTGGCTCTATTTCACACATTGGTGATAGCTTCCTCCCTCTATTTTTTTAATAGGTAGGCCAGTTGCCCTGGGTCTAGTCTCTGTAGTCCAGGTATAGTGTTCTGGTTGCCTTGGTGTCGCTGTGGCTAAACACTGTGACAACACACAGCACAGGGGAGGAAAGGGCTGTTTCTATAGAAAGTATAGAGAGAAACAGAAAGTGATCACAGCCCGTCATTGAGGGAAGCCAGGACAGGAGCTCAAAGGAGGAACCTGGACGCAGAGACTGTGGAAGATGCTGTTTGTTGGCTTGCTCCCTGGCTTATGCTCAGCACGTTTTCTTGTCTAGCCCAGTTCTCCTCTTCACAGGGATTGTGATGCCCACAGTGGGCTGGGCCCGTCCACATCAATCAGTCGTCAAGGCCACAGGCCAATCTGATCTGGGTAATTAATTGAAGTTCCATCTTCCCAGTTCACTCTGGGTTGCATCAGGCTGACAATAGAAACTAACCAGGATAGCCGTGGAGATTACTGCAGCCCAGGGTAACACCCCAGACCTCTTCTCCTCCTCCCAGCGGCCCCTGCAGGTAGTTTTCATTTGATAGTGTTGTGAGGTGTTTTCTTGTTTCTAGTATCTGGTTTGTTGGTGTTTGCAGTGTTTTGAGTGTGGTTTTCATTTTGTGTGTTTAACCTTGGTCTGTGAGTGGCTTTGGAGTATGACTGGTCTCTACCTCAGTGCATCTCTGTCTTCACTGAAGCGTGGATATGGTTAGCATGAATGCTGGTGGGTTTCCTGGGGCCTGGCAGTCCTATCACAACCTTCTGTGAGCCACAGTGTGGTCAATGAGTTAGTCTGGTGTCTTGAGCCTCGCCTCCAGCTCTTCTTCCTGCTTTTACTTCCTGGATTCATGTATCAGATACACTCAGTACCCTCCACATGTGGACACACCATTGCAGTCTTGGCCCTTTTCCAAGAACCAAGAACATGGATTTGGTGGTGCCCTCCTCCTGCCCTGCAGGGGGCTGCGGACCTCTTTAGTGTCACAGAGTGAGCCAAGACTCCCAAGATGGCATGCAGAGTCTGCAGCTGGCTTTCCCTCATTTCCTCTCTAGGCTGCCTTTCCTGCAGCCTCCACATAGATACAACCTTCCATGGAAGGTTGGAGCAAACTTCCTTCCGCCATTGCTGCCTGAAGCCACCTGGAACCCCTGCAAACTGGGCTTTTGTTGTTTGTTTATTGATACAGGATCTCATGTAGCCCAACTCACCATGTAGCTGAGGATGACTTTGGACTCCTGATCCTTCTGCATCTACTTCCTAAGGGATGGAATTTCAGGCCCAAGCCATTGTTTAGGGCCAACATGGGTGGGTGTGGTGGCGGACAGCATGTAGAACAAGCAGCCATGGAGGCTCACCCCTAAGATCTGAGCGCATAAAGCTCTCGGTGCTGTGAAGAACTGTGAGACTGCTGTTTGTCTGAATGATCTAAACTCACTATAGAAGATTTAGAAAACATAAATTGGCAGAAGAAATTGAAAATCTATAACTATTGCCGTGAGATAAATCACACAGACATTATTTTCAAAATAGAGTCCTTTGTGGTCAGTTTTACAACCTGGCTATTGTTCCTGGGCAGGGTACAAAGACATCATCCACTAGTGGACACTGTGGTCACCTGCAGGCCATCCATCCTGTGCATCTGTTCAGGGGGGAATCATTTTCTGAACGTCGCCCAGACTCTTCACTAAGCACACGAGGTTGCCTGCCCCTGGGCATTCTGGGTAGTGACAGTTTCAGCCCACCTTTCCTCTTCAAGGTTGGAAGAGTCACAGAGCTGCTCGATTTGCTCTGCTTGGCCGCTTTCACGGAGTCATGACCTAAGCTACTGCATTGCTGGGGAAGATGGACAACCCCATCCTTGATCAGACAGCAAGGCTCCTCACGTCTTCTCCTCACTGCCCTGCCCTCCTTCCTCCAGCCTGGGGTCTGAGGTCCGCATTGCAGACAGGTACTGCATGCCTGGGTGGTTTCCCAGGTCAGCTGGGGCTTCAGGTTTCAGCAGCTTCTCTCCAGCCCGGAGACACAGCCGTAGGATGAAGAACACCACCCAAGGTCCCATCTCTGGTTGTGCAGGACCCTTGTGAAGGAAACCGAGGGAACTGTGTGGGAGTTTTGGCTTTTGACTAGTGCAGCCTCACAGGGGTTTACTTAGTGATCTGGGGGTGGGGAATGGGGCTCTATCCCTTGATGTATTTTACAGTGTCACTTAGTGGTGCCCACAGCCCAGGCAGGTGCAAGCTTCATAACATGGGAAAAGCATGGGATCCTTCCTTCTTCAGACCCTTCCCTGACTAGCACTGGGGAGACGCAAGGATCTGAGCCAGTCTGCATCTCACACTGAGGTTGAGTTTTACAACTACAGGCCCTGCCTGTTCACTACATTGGGCAGTTTGATTTGTAACGGGGATGGTGATTTGTAATGGGGATCATAAGAAAGCACCCCGATTAGAAGTGGTGTGGAGCGTGCCTGGCACGAGCCATGGCCCTGCGCCTTGGAGCCGGCTGTTCCCAGTCCTTCAGGCAGCTGCCTTTTTGCAGGGGGTTCAGGAACTAGCGGTAGGCAGTGAGTCTCAGGAGTCAGTTGTGTGTGGGAGTGGGGTAATCCTGAAGGTGAGTGTGTGCATATGAGAATTCCTTGGAAGGCAGCTGTTACCGTGGCTTGGATTGTTATGAAATGGAATTGGTTCCCTGCTTCTTAAACCTCAGCGGCAGCTGCCAGGCGCCTTGAAGGCCTCTGGGCTCTGGCTCGCTGCTCCCCTTCAGCAAGGCCCAGGGCCTTTAAGCTCCCACTGATGTCACAGCAGTGGGATATGAGCCCAGGACCCTGGCTGTACCTGAGTGCCATGTCCTTTACCTCCCTACCTGGAACCCATTGTCACTGGTCTTTCATCGACTACCTGGGGACTCTTCCTAATTCTAGAATCTGATCTCCGAGGCGTCAGCATGTGGAGAAACCGAGACACTAAGCAGTTTGCCCAAGCCTTGAGAGTCTGGGCACAGGTAGTTTGCCCTGGAGCTGCGAGACCTGCTACCTGATACTTCTTAACTTCTGTGTGTGATAAAGTGTGTGCATGTGTCTGTTCTGTCTCCTCACCTTGTCATCTACATCCTCAGCACACCGTGTCCCAGGAGAAGCTGGTGTCTGAACCCTAAGCCTGTTCTCACAGCCCAGGGGCCTACAGCAGTGTCTGGGATCTGAGATGCTCTGTGGTTGGCTGTGTCTTCTAGTGGTTAGGGTCCCAGCTTACCCCTGTAAAGGAAACCCACAGACTTAGAACACCACTAGGGATGACTGTCTCAGGCTAGTATGTAGCAGGGGATGGCTAGTTTTAATTGTCAGTGCTATACAATCGTCAGGAGACTCTCAGTGAGGACTCCTCTAGATCTGTTGGTCTATGGGCGTGCGTGTCTGCGGGTGATATCATTGCTTTAACTGATATGGGAAGGCCAGCCTGGTTTGGGACTCCAGACCGAAATATAGTCGAGAAAGCTAGGTGAGCACTAAGCCCGCATGCGTTGATTGCTCTCTGCTCTGATTGTTGATGGGATGTGACTCATTGCATCAAGTTCCTGCTGCTTCATCTTCACAGCTAGGATGGACCGTAACCTGGAACTGTGAGCTCAAATAAGCCCGTTTGACCCGAAGTTGCTTGTTGTCTCAGCAACAGAAGTGAAATGAAAACGCCCCCCCACATGACCCACTTGGTTAGGTTGGCATAAAGGGTCTGGGAAAGGCAGGTGGTATTGAAACCCCTCTTCCGGAAGCTGTTTTGGGATAAGCACAAGCCGGATCATCACCTTAGCCATTTTTTTCCACCACTCCCGCTGAGGCAGCAGTGAGCTTTCAGCCCACTCCAGTTCTACTGAGTAGCTACCTCAAGTGCATCCAGGTATTGGAGCAGGTGTGCGGGAACTGAAGGTCTCACATTTATTACAGCCTGTGGTTAAGCCAGAGTTTCCATCCCATGGATTTGTGCTTCCTGTTGCATAATCCACGTGGGAGCTAGGACTTGGACCCCTCTGTCTGGCAGTGGCGCAGGAACATCTGCGAGCAGGGAGGAGACAGGAGCTTGGAGAAGGGGCTTGAGAGATGCTGGACAGGTGCCCACAGTCTGCCTAGCAATGCTAAATCCTGCTGACAGTCTGCTGTGATTACTATGTACCGTCTCCCTGTGTGAGCATCCTTCCAATGACACATCACCTCGTAGGACTAGTGAAGAAAACCCAAGACCGGTCCCAGCCACAAAGCACCTCTAAAGCACCTGCCTGGGCCTCAGACTGTCAAGGTCACCTAACAGCAATGTGTCGGGAGGTTACACAGTCAAGAAGAGCTGCAAGTGGCAGCAAGATGATGTGTGGTATCCCGGATGAGACCCTGGAGCATTCAGAAGAGAGTGGGGAGACACTAGCGGGGAGGTTCAATGTCTCCCTTCTCTGCAGAGCTGTGCTCAGTCAGCCTGGGCCTGTCTGCGCTGGACCTCAGTCTTCTTCCCATGGGCAGCTTCCTTGTTCTGCCCTGGCCTGCACATTTAGAGCTGAGCACCCATAAAGCAATGCTCGGTTCATTTCTTTGAGAGTGAACTTGAGAAAGGGAGAGGAGCGCTGAAGACAATGGGCCGTTAATAAACTGCCTGGAATTCAGATCCTAGGGCACCAGGCCTTGCAGTGAACTGGCGGGTTTATTGGGAATCTGTCAAGGTTCTCACTAATCCTGCTCGTGACTTAGGGATGAGAGGATGGAAAGCGGAATGGGATTAGCGCTCCTGCAAAGTTTACCCAGATACTGGGTCACATCAAGGCACCTGTTGAATTAAGCGCGGTTAGTCAGTGTCTAGAGTGAGCTCAGGTCTTGGGGGTATTTGTGAGCATGCACGTGTGTCAGTGTCTGTGGTGGGGCGGGGTGTATCATAGAGGACTTTACACTTAAGGTCCTAGTCTTAGGAAGACTGTTTCTTTGCAGGACCCTGTTCACACATGCTGGAATACTCCAGGCCAGCACGTCTCACGTCTTTCTTGCCTGCCCAGAAGTGACCTAGTGATATTGTAAAAATACAGCATCTTAGCCTAGCAAGTCTGGGATGGGGGACAGCAAAAACACTTGCGTGCACTGACTTGGACCATGCAGAGTTCTGAGTGCCTCTCACGTGTTCCCTGTCCGTAGTAACGTACTGGGCGAGGGGAGATAGTGTCTTCACTTTCAGGAGCTGAAGGATTGTTGATGGGTAGACCTGTGGCTTGTGGAAGGCTCCTGAGGGAGGGAGAGAAGGAACTGGGTTCCGATCCTGCCCAGGTCTGCTCTGATCTCCACATCAGAAGCTTCTCAGGTGGGACAGCGGCAGACAGCCCATGACTTCCATGGTCATGCTGCCCATTTTTGCTGGGAGAGGACAAGTCAGGGTGGTTAGCCCCATGTCGTGGGCCTCTGAGATGTTGTAGTCAGTGGGTAGACACCCTAGTGACCTTCCTGTGACTCCTTGGTGTGCACTGGTGTTGGCCTTGCTAAAGGAGAGCCACAGAATAGAACGCCACACAAAGGGGAGTTGGCTGCAGTTCTGTCCTTGTGTTCCTCAGAGGCACTGTGACAGGTGTGCCGCCAGACTTGTCAGCCCCTGGTCCACCTTCTTTTCCAGGCTGGAGCCCCAGGCATTGCTGTCCTGGGACCACGCTGTTGTGCTGGCTTCACCCAACTTCACATTCACCCCCCTACTCTTGTGAGCTTCCCTCACAGCCCAACATCACGCTTTGTTCCTCACGCCAGCAACACTGCTCTCTGAACTTATGTTTACGCTTGAGGTCAGTTAGATAAAACCCCCTGCTCCCACTCAGGCTCCTCCTGGTATGCCCTCCAGGAAGAGCCAGGAGGTTTGTAGAGCACTTTTTCAGAGAAGCCTTGAGTGTTGGGGTGGGGGCTTGCAGGGCTTTTCAGTCCCCGGGCTGCCATGCACCACAGTCACAGAAGTTTGCTGTTGTAGCTCCGCGCAACACTTCCTCCTCTGATCTGTGACTACGCCACCCTTCTCCAACCACCCAGAGAAGGACTGCGTTTGCAAAATATTGGCATGGTCATTGAAAAATCATACCAAAGAACTCTTGTCCAGGTTTATGCAGCCAGGTCAGACAGAGAACTTCAGCCCTAGCTGTGGCGGGCCTCATTGTCTTCCCTCTCTCTGCTGCTTTGTTTGTTTGTTTGTTTAATTATTTTTTAAAAGATTTAAAACTAAAAAAAAAATCTATGCCTCTGAGTGTTTTTACCTGCATGTATGTATGCCATGTGCGTGCCTGGTGTCCATCGAGGCCAAAAGAGGACATCAGATTACCTGGAGTGAGAATTACAGATGGTTGTGGATTGCCATGTAGGCCCTGGGAACTGAAACCTTGTCCTTTGGAACAACAGCAAATGCTCCTAACCGCTGAGCCATCTTCCTAGCTCCAGTCAGTTTTAGCCTGGCAGATCTTAAGCGTTGAGAGCCATCCTTTTCCTGGGCTGTATGTTGACTCTCCTCTGCTTGTTTGCAGTTATACCATATGGAGTTCAGTCTGCTATTCCCTGTGTCTGGCTGGCCTACATTCATTGGAATGCTAATGTTTTAGACTGGAGCAAGGCCTGTGGAGTGCTTGCCCAGTATGGACAAGGCCTTGGTTCCATCTTCACCACCATTAGGCCAGGCATGCCTGTAATCCCAGCACTCTGGGTAAAATCGGGAAAAGTAGAAGTTCAAGGTCATCCTAAGCTATTTTGGGAGTTTTACACCCAGCCTGGGCTATATGAATCTCTGTGTCAAATCAAAACAAAATACAATCAAAGGTCAATGTCCTTTCTGTGATTAGATGTGTAAGAATGCTTGGTAACTTGTTGACTTTGTGCACAAACTGCCCTGTGGTTGGGATGAGGGTGGCCTCACACTCTCAGCCAGCTGGGAAGCCACAAGCCTCTGTCCGCTCTAACCACATGATGCGGGAAGCTAATTCCTTCCTGTTGAGCCTTGATGAGATCTTGGCCTTGATTGAGAGGCTGAGACCCCAAGAGAAAAGGGTCTCTTCATTCGGGTAAACCAACCCTGATTCCTGAGCCACTGAAACGATGGTCAGCCTCTGTCGATGGTGGTCATTTGCTGTGTTCGGTTTCTTTCGGCCCACCAGCCTGCCCTTGGGTTCACCTGCGCCATGCATAGCTGAATTTCCCCCACCTTCACCATGGGCTTTTCTGTGGCATGCCTGTTTTTTGATTGACTTCTCCCTTCTTCTCCTGAAGGATGATAGAATGTTTCAGGAGAGGGCTTTGTCCTGTCTTCAGCCGCAGCATGTACATTGTGAGTGAAAGCCAGATTCCCTGCACCCCACCCCAGCCTGGCCCCCCGAGCCGTTCCTCTGCTCCGAGCTCTACACTGACTACCTTGTGATATTAGAGCTGGTCAGCCCAGAGCGAACTGTATCTGATAGACTTTCAGTGCCGGTACACCTGCCACCCCTCCCCCAAACTCATATTATTATTCTGGTTTGTTCCAACCAGAAGATTCTTTGCGTGGTTTTCGGTCTACTTTTCTCATTGAGCCCCTACAAGTTTGAATTTTCCAGAACATGGCAAATACTGGCTCTTCATCTGTCTCTCACTTCAGGGACCCTGACCCCACCCCCACTCCCCACAGAGGCCTTTAAAATATATAGAGGCTTATTGGAATCCTTCTGTCCCAGGGGACAGTTGGCAGGATTGTTTTCCAGGCTTTTCCAGCTATGACCTGAGTGTTCAGGCCCTGGACTCGACTTTCTGAGCACAGCTCTGTCGAGGTGGAGTGTGGTTTGCGGCATACCCTCCTCCATCCGAGAAAGCCCTGCTTGGGCTCTGCTTTTTCTGTGGGCTGCAAAGGAATGTGGGCCCCTGACTGAGTGAGTGTTCAGCACACACACATTCCTGGAGCGAGTTAAAATTAGAAAAAAAAAAAGAAGAAGGAAAAAAAAACCCCGCCACATTTCCTGCCATTCAGGCACAGGCACTGGTGATTGTTTGCACAAAGGCTCTTCGGGTAACAATCTGGAGTGGGTTTGGGAGGAATGGGAGGTGAAGTCATGATTTTTCAGGAGGGAGGTGAGCGGTTTCCCTGGAGACCTTTGTTGTGGGCGTCACCCGCTTTGAGTTCTTGCAGAATGATACTGGAATGGAATGGAAAAATGCTGTCAAACAACTCCTTTTGATAGGTCACAAAAAATTAATTTTGTTTGTTTTGTAGAAGGCAGCTGTAAAGGGGTGTGTAGCAGCACACCTCTACTTTTTTGACTACTGACCTCTACTTTCTGTGTACTCTAGGGGAGATCGCTCCCACCACACTCATCAACCAGAGTTCTCAGGTACCAGGTTCAGCAACCTGTCCACACCTGGAGTGTGAGGACTTCTCAGTCTGTATCCACACATGTGCACTATGAATATTCTAGAATCATCCATGCGATAGAGTTACTGGGTGCCCGCTAGGACCCAGGGGCTTCCCAGTGCTCAAGTGAACAGGGCAAAGGTCTTCATAGAGCATTTATTCTGGAGGAGGAGGAGGGGTGGGGAAAAGGGGGAGACGTGTTTACCAGAAGGAGAGGCAGGTGAAACTGGGTGGGGGTTGGGCAAGTAAAGTATGCAGCAGTTGATAGAGTGTGTGTGTCCTGATAGGGCAAAGGGGCCTATCAGTATCTGTGTAGGGCAAAGGGGCCTTTGCAGATAGAAGGAGCCTGAGGTGTCAGGATTTCTTGGTGTTTTACTTGGTAAAGAAGAGATTCAAGAGCATCTCCACCAGCATCTCCAGCACACGGTCTGGGTATGGCACCGCGGTAGGACCTTGTGGAGTGGTGAGATCATCAGGAGAGACGGGGAACGAGGGAGTCTGGGATGGGACCAGGCTCGGTCTTTGTGTGATTTACTCCAAGAGAGGGTGCCCCGACTGTTTGATTACTTCTGCTAGACTCACTTTCTTAAAGCTTTCACTGTTTCTCTGTAGCTCCAGTCTGGGAGACTAAGGTTTCAGTACTCAAACTGTGTCCAAACATAGTCTGTGGGGTTTCTACCTCTGTCTTACATGCAAGCACGCTGTCTTTGTAAGAGGTGGTGCACAGAGGTGCCACCACGCGCTGATGACAGACACAGACTAAACTAGTATGCTTTGGAATCGGAGGCAGTGACACCGGGAAACACTAGAAACAGAAGAGAGTTTCTAGTTCCAGCCTGCTGACTCCATCTCCTAGGCTTTAACCCTTGGGACTGGTTTCTAGCCCCTAGAAGGGCATCTGATACATCTGTGTCTTAACGCTGTGATCTGTAGAGCCATGTTACAGCAGTAACAGGAGAGAGGGCATCCGGGAAGCCAAGGATGTAATGGTTTTCTGTCTCTTTAAGAGACAAGCCACGCCCACTCCCTCCCC
>LOJH01035158.1:0-15837 GCA_001685095.1 Ellobius talpinus | reverse complement strand
CAGCAGTAAAAAACAATGACATCTTGAATTTTGCATGCAAATGGATGGAAATCGGTAATTGGTTTTTCAATCAGAGTTTACTAGGAAAAAATCAAAGAAACCTCTGTATTGAGAGCACAAAGTCCTGAAAACATACGTACAAATAACATCAAATGGACCAAGCAGTTTATAGTTAGTATATATGTATGTACATATGCACACAATAATAATTACTGAATAAGGAGGCCGTGAATTTGAAGGAGAATGTGAAGGGGTACATGAGAGTGTTGAGAGCAAGAAAAGGAAGAGAGAAATGTTGTAATTAAATTATAACCAATAAATAAATAATAAAACAAACCACAGGCTCACCTGTGACCATGGTTCTCTGAAAGTTGCAGCCACCTGGGACTGTGCTTCTTGGAGCTCCAGGCACAGGCAGCTGTTAGCTGGTTCTGTCACAGTCCCCAAAACAGTGTGGCTCACACTGCAGCATTCTGAGACTAAGATGCTTGCAGAATTTCTCCCAACTCTACTTAACATCAGAAAAATGGTGATGTTTTTCAGTCCTGCTGATAACTTCCGGGAAGTAGGTACTTTTTCCACAGGAGTTTAGGGCTTTGCGAGATGGTTCAGTGGGTGAGAGAGCTCCTGCCGTGTGGGCCTGAGGACCTGAGTTGGAATTCTCAGCACCCACATTTCACATGGAAGCTGAAACCAAAACCAATCAACCAAAAAACAACAAAACTGTTTGTGCCCCCCTTGCATGCCCGTAACTCTAATTCTGTAGTGGGGGAGAGATAGGAAGGGAGGTCTCTAGAACTTGCTAGTTGGGTGAGCTCCAGATTCAGTGAAGAGATCTTGACTCAAAGGTGAAAAGCGAGAGAGCAGAACACGTGGCATCCACCTCTGGCCTCCATGGGCTTATATGTACTTACACACTCGTGTGCATATCCCAATGACATCATCTTCCTGGTGCTCACTTCTGGACTTCTTATAGCAGTTACTACACTCTCTACAGAATACTTAGGCTCATAATGACAACACAATTAACCTTACACATAGAAGTTATCTCTTAATATAGCACTTGTTTTCATTTTTTAAAAATGATTTAATTGTTTTTATTTTATGTGCTTGATGTTTTACCTGAAAGTATGTCTGTGTGAGGGTGTTGGATCCTCTGGAACTAGAATTACAGACAGTAGTGAGCTGCCATGTGGGTGCAGGGAATTGAACCTGGGTCCTCTGGAAGAGCAGCCAATGCTCTTCAGCACTGAGTCATCTCTCCAGCCCCAGCATTTGTTTTCTTAATAACATGAATTACCCTTTCAAACAAGTTTAACATGCTTCATACACTTCAACAAGTTGCTAGGAGCTTACTGGAAGTTGAAGCAGGATGAGTGTAGAGCTTTTAAAATGTTATTTTATGCACAGGAAATCTCATTATAGAAGTGAGACAAGTGGTTGAAATGAATTGGATTGCTTATTTGTATTCTAGGCTAAGGACCTCACAAAGCTTGTAAGGTGAGGATGGTATTTGTATGTAATCGCTTTGGAAGACAAATGTATCTGTATGTGGAAACTGCTTTTATCATGGTTTTAGTAAGTAGTAATTGAACAATGAATACATTATTATAAAACAGGATAATTGTGATTTAATTTGCTTTTAACTTAAAAACAAAGACTTTTTTGTTTCCTAGCTGTTACTTTGTGAACTTTTAGAAGTAAAAGGCCAAAAGCACAAATTATTTGGAAATGAGATCATTATAATTTGATTCTATCTATAAGCTAGATTGAATATTATATATAATCATTTAAATATTGAAAAAATACAAAATCAGAAAACGATAAAACCATACAGGGAACATGTCACTATGTAAGATTTCTTGATTTCATTTTGGACAAAGAGTTTTCAGGAATGTGTTGGCACTAATGTTTTCTATGAAATAAAACAGAAGTGAAGGGATTCTTGTTTGCATTTACATTGTGCCATAGGATCTGACAGTGCATCATTCGATCATCTTATAGATTCTTTCCCTTCATTGTAGAAAGATGAACAAGCCATGCTAGAGGATACACTGGTAGCACTATTTGATTTGGAAAAAGTTTCCTTTTTCTTCAAACCATCAGAAGAGGAGCCCCTGGTTGCAAGTGAGTAATGATGTGTCTACAGAATGTTTCTGGTAGCAGATGATGCCATCTTTTGATTTGCATAGAGTTATTTGAGTTGAGTGATTGAAAAGGGTTTCTTTGCCTTAGACATTTTCCAACATTAGTCCTGGCAGGCTGTATTTTAGAAGTCATACTTAAGTAACAGTACTTGTTACATAGCGAACCCATGGATTAATGTTCATGTCTTAGATTTTGCAAATTACCATTATTTGTCTTTGATTTCAATCTTGTATAAATGTTTAACAATAAGATATCTACCAGTCCAAGAAATCTACAGTTTATCTTTAAAAACAGTTTTGTGTTCCTCTTTTTCACAAGTGTTTGGATCCTATGTATTTTAATAGGAGATATATAAGTGTCTTCAGAGATGGGAGGTGTTCTTATGGCCCTTCCCAGCAGCTAGTATGATAGATAGAGACTCAACAAGTGCGCACTGCAAATCTTTGCCTTGATGAAATGATAATCATTCTTTCACTTGTCTCATCAAAACCTTCATTTGAATGCTTACTTCTTGCCACACTATTCTGGGTATCAGGATCAAAAGAGTACAGAGCAGATGCTGTCTTCTGTGGGTTATAAATTGAGGTGAGAAAAGAAAATGACAGG
The DNA here is from genome assembly GCA_001685095.1 of Ellobius talpinus. Lineage (NCBI taxonomy): Eukaryota > Metazoa > Chordata > Mammalia > Rodentia > Cricetidae > Ellobius > Ellobius talpinus. The sequence goes on along the minus strand of LOJH01035158.1, from coordinate 13,083 downwards.
TTAGAAAAACAGATTAATTTGTTAAGTTAAAAGTAACAATAAAGTAGATCAGAATATAAAGATGAAGGAGCAGAGGAAAAGGTGCTGTTAGTAGCATGGGGAGGGCCTCTGGTCTAGGAGAGCAGGCCTCTGTCGGGGCTGAGAGAGAGTCACACAGATAGTAGGAGATAGTGTGTCAGGCTTCTTCAACTCTCAGGCAGGAGGTGGTGAGACATGTTCTCAGAGCAACAAGCCAGCCTTTCTTGGCCATGGTATAGCAAGAGAAGAGAACAGAGTATGAGATCAAATAGGGGATAGAACCTTGTAGGGCTTCCTGCCATTGAACTATCTCCATGTTCCTGGTTCCAAGTGAACAGCAAGACCTGGTTTACATAGCCAAAGTGATGCCTCTGTCTGTTGTGTTACATACACCATTCTGAGGATGGGCAGAAACTCATAGCCCACTTAAGAAGCTCTGGAGTGGCATAAGAGAGAGATCACAGTGACCTGGATGTAAGGGAATCTGTGGGGATAATAAAATTAAAAATATCAATACTATTTCTGTTAATTTATGAAGGTAGGAAGGAGAGAATTGTCACTAATGTTCATTTCCTCTTATAAACAAAAAGACCAAGAATATGAAAGTGTAAGTTACTGATACCCAAGAGACAATTGTTATCTGGCAAAATGTGGTAAATTTTGATTAAAAACAAAATTTTAGTTAAATTAGGTTTTTACTTGCATGTATAGAAGGACATTTAGTTTTGCTTGTAGACAGTAAGCTTAATTTTGCTGAAAACTATTCTGTGATGTTACCTAATGCTGTTCATTCTCTAAGATGCTGCTTGAGGAACTATAAGCTCTCATTGGCATTTTTTGTCCTCTGTGCTTTCAAAGTGACATTTTTGACAATCGAGTAATCAGGGGAACCACAATAATGAGCTCTGTGAGTGATTTTTTTTAATCTACAGTAAGAGACATTGATGTGTTGGACACATTCCAGACATTAAAGGTAATTGTGATCCTCTAAGAAAAAGTTAGAGTTTAAATATGACAAAGCACTCATGATGGTGGTGTGTAGCAATGTGCTTTATATGTCTCTTTGGGGCATAGTCTGGACTTCTGAAAGTAGTTCCCTAGTAAAACACCAATTTCAATGCCACATGACTCCACCATTAAACAAAAAAATAAAGAAAGAACAGTCATTGTGGGTTTGGGAAAAGAGTTGACACATAACCATTCAGAAATAAAGTGTATGAGGAGAAGAAGTCTGGAAACCACAATTGAATCTTGAGGGAGAGCATTGATTAGAAGGGTAGAATAGCATTCAAACCACATAACCTTGACCTTAAAGGAAGGAGAAACTTTCTCATAAAATTGACAAGAGCTTCATTTAGAGATTGTTTAGTCAGGTACACACTTTGACCCAAGTGCTATAGAGGGAGAGCTCTAGAGACGGAGGTGCATTTCTGTGAGTTCTTCCAAGCCTCATTCACATAGTGTGAGGCTAGCCAGTCACAGTGAGAAGAAGAAAGGTAAAGCCACCATAAGAGATGGTTTGGCGAGAACAGAGGGGCCTTCAGAGTAACCAGTACAAAAGTTACCCAGAACAAAGGGTAATAGTTTATAAAAGGCTTTTATAAGTTTCGGGGGCTGGTGGAAAGTTTTACACCATGCAATTTAGTCTGGGATAGCATACTTGACAAAGAGTGTGGAGGAACCAGATACTAGTTAGAACCATAAATCAAAATCAATAAAATCATAAACAGAAGCACTTCTTAGCTATGTCCCAGGGAGTGCTGCACTGTGCATCCATTCTCTTTTCCAGGCTGTGGGGTCTGGAAATGATAGGAGAGAGTTCTCATTGTGAAACCTGACACCCACGGTCCATCAAGTCTGACTTAAATGGTAGAAGAAGGTTAGAGCTTGTTCAGATTCATGGCAGGTAATTTCATCTCTCCATCTGTGTAGGAGCAGACATGTCAGGATGGCTAATAAAGGCGGCATGGCTGGTACAGTGACAGGTTGGCTGAATGCTATGGAGAGAGGACACAGTGCAGAGAGAAGGAAGTGTCAACTGGGAGAAACCATTCACTTTTATCTAGAACCTGAATTCAAATTCTGGATCCATTCTCATCAATCAGTGTGCCAACGAAAACATTAGCTTTTTCCCAGCTCACAGCTGGGTGGTTTAAATAAGACAATGTGTTGAAATCCTCAGATGTTACATGGTTGTAATCAATATTTGAAACCATTCCCTTATACTTGCTTTTGGACAAGACAAAACGTCTCCTTTATAATCATGATACTGTTAATCTTAAGGTGGTTATTAGACAAATGAATACTTGTAAACCCCCAGTGTCTTCTTCGTATGGGTCAACTATTGTGTCTGGAGCTATGGGTCCCATAATGGATGAAATAGACATGGGTCCATGATGTTGATGGCCAAAATGAGACATAATGATGAGTTGACGACAGAGGTAGTAGATAGACCATACGACAAAATAAAGATGCGTAAACCAAGAGGGTAATGTGGCCTTTTCAGGACTGACTACAGAAAACATCCCATAATGGCAGCTTTAAATAGATCTGAAGGAAGACAAAGACTTGGAAAGGCTTAGAGAGAGGCAATCCAAACAGGCTAAAGTATCAATTTTTAAAGCAAAACTTACTTATAAATTCACATATCCCATTCACTGATCTGGTGTCGAATCTTCAGGGATGAAGCCATTGTGGCTGTTTTCTAGGGTGAGTTGCCATAGGAAGTTCCCTCACTCAGCTTGATGGTTCCAAGCTGTTGATCAATTACATTCCTCTCATACTAAATTTGTTTTCCATAGAAGATGGCCTTCCGCAAGAAAAACAGTGGTGGTTCTCAGTTCCATGTTATTGCGCATGTTTAAAAACACTTTTGTAGTTTCCTCATTCTGTGTTTGCAGAGTTCCTTGTGTACTCTGAGAGCCAGTCCTTTCTTTATTCGTTGTGTCCTTCACAGATCCTTTCTCCTAGCTGTATGCTCATTGTCACATTGTGCTGGCCTCATCTTCCATAGAGCTCAGATTTACTGTTAATACAATCTAGATGACAGGATTTTTTTCATTGGCTGTGCCTTGAGTGTTATTTTTAAGATAACATCATCCATGATCATGCCTCTCTCCTATGCTCTCTTCTAGGAGCTAGTTTCATACTTTCTATTTCAGTTTTTTGTTTACCTGCTTTGAATTAATCTTATGAATGGATGAGCACTATGTCAAGATTCTTTTTATTTGTACTCGTCCAATTGTTTCAAAACCAGGGGGATGCAAAACCTATCATGTTACCTTTGCTCCTTTGTCAGGATAAATTGGCGACTCACATGGCAATAGCTCACACATTTCTAGGCCGGGGTTCCATTCAGCTGCTATCTATTCTTTGTCCAGCTGCACATTGTCTTAATTTTCTGTACCTGTGGGGTGAGACATGGAGTCGGACAGCCCCTGTCCTCTACTTATCTTCCTCAGCTCTGTGTTAATTGTTCTCAATCATTTTCCTCATTTTGCGAACTTTGGAATCATTTTGTTGATATCCATGAATACCTTGGGATTTGAAGAATTTTGAAAACTGTATATCAAATCAGGGATAAATAATATCTTGACAATAATGGCTCCTATTAACCATGAACATAGGCTAGTTTCCCATTTATTTATTTCTTATTATTTTTTGTTTTGTATCTGTCAGAAATTTTATTTTTCTCACATAAATATTGTACATATTTTAGTATATTTATATGTATTTCATTTTAGAGGTGGCTAGTACAAATGGTAGTGTGTTTTTAACTTTGTGTTTTACTTGTTTATTGCTAATATATAGGGAAATAGTTGGATTTTGTATGTTAACTTTGTCTCTTGCTTCCTTGATATATACATATATTATTCTCAGAGAATGTTGTTGATCTGAGATTTGTCTCCCATCTTTGAACATTTTATCTTAAACAAAAGTTTGCTCCTCAATTGATGATTGTTTTCATGTCCTTTTCTTCTATGGCTGTCTTAGTGAGAACTGCTAGTGCAGCATTGAAAAGGAGCGGTGGTGAGAGAGGTCATCTTTCTTGCTCCTGATTTAATGGGCAATCGTAGTTTCTTACAATCAACTATGATGATAGCTATAGCTTTATATATATTTTATCACATGGCAGAAGTCCATTCTTTTACCTATTGACTGAAAGCATTTTTTTCATGAGTTCATGTTACATTTTGTTAAATACTTTTTCTGTATGCTGTCAGGATTAGGTAGGTGGGCCTTATTTTTATTTTTTGTCAATACATACAATGGATTACATATAATTGTTTACTAGATTTGATTGGCATATTCTTGGATAATTCCTGTGTCCATGAGAATTGTGCACAGGAAAACTGTTTCCATTCTTTCAAGTAGTCTTGAGTTTTCATTACTTCACTATAAACAAGTTGTTCTAATTCTTAAGAAGTTTTACCTCCTTAATTTCCTTTTACCTTTGTTTCATGTCAGTTTAAAATATAGCCATCTATGACATCATTGTCATCCTTTCAATAACATTATCCACTTGACATAACTTTACTACCTTGATGACAAAGACTAAATGCATACAGTTTAATAAACATGGACATATATGATAGTATTGAAGAAAGTAGAATATATAAATATTTAGCAGGTATAAATTTCTTTCTTCTGTCTGTGTCTCTATCTCTGTCATCTGTCTATCTTTCTGTCTATCTCTGTGTCTCTCTTTTTATCTCTATTTATCTCTATATCTACTTCTCTCCATCTTCCTCTTCTCTTTCTCTGGAGCACAGGCTAGGCTACAACTCCACAATCTTCCTCTGCATGTGTAAACCACCATGCTTTTTTTTCTCTTCTTAATGTTGTTTTTGGCTTTGGTTTTTAATTTTAACAACCAAAAATTAAAAAAATCCAATTATGAAAAGGGCTTTCTTCTAAATCTTCAGTTCAGAAACTCATTTTTCTAGTTTCTAAATTTGAACTATTAATGTCTTTCTATGAAAAGCTACATAAATAAAATAAGTTATGAGGTGGCATAAGGGAAGCTGGTGACCAGCGCTACCATAGCTCCTTTGCCTAGATATACAATTAAGTAATAAAGAGGGAGGTTGTCATTTGTGTGGTAAATGGCTTTTGAACTTGAACTCTATATCAGTTCCAGGAAGGCAGCTTAAAGTGCTAATGTTGAATCAGGAAGATGCATTGTGTTGAATCAGGAAGACCTGCTATGTCTTGCTCTTAATATTTAACTAGTTAGTAGGAATGTTCTAATTTGAGTATTTTCAGAATGATTTTATATTCTTTTTAATGGGGTAGAAATATTGTGGATTCACATGGAAAGAAAATGATTCACAGTTGCACCATGAAATGTTCCCACAGCATTTTAGCCAATCACGTTTGCTGATTTTTTTATTAAAAATCCATTAATTTTAGAGTATTTTAAAGTAGCTACAAGAATTTGGAAAGATAATTTCTAATGACCATAAGGCATCCTCAACAGAACATGGTTCATTTTAATGTAATGCTCAGGGAGCAGAGCCTACAAAACCCATGCTCATTTTGCTAATGGTTGCTATGCAGTCCTATTTCTCACATACTACTTAAGGAGTATGCTTCGTGGGTTCATTTTGACTGCTTATGAATGAGGCAGCTGCCCTGAGAGATCCTCATTTAGTTAAGTGAGACATCTGGTATGTCAGAGTGTAACCAAGTTCCCCATTACAGAATTTGATACTGAGTTCAGTAATAAACCCATGTCTTTAGCTAGTGGAACTCTGGTTCAGTACTCTTTGACAGAATGGCGCTTTGTGTGCCACGTGGGCCTAATGTCCAGTATAAGCGTTCCAGCTCTGAGGAGAAAGGCTTCCCTAATGCAAGTGTTGCAGCTCTGAGGGAAAAGACACCCTGGAAGTCAAGGAATACCAAAAAGTCACAACACACAACAAACCTTACACAAGAGATTGATTGGGAAAGACACAAGAGAGTGGTGCCTCTGCTTTGGCAAGAAGCAGCTAAGAACTGAGCAGGAGGCAGGCTGTCTAGAGTTTCTTGTGGGGCAGAGCTTTCCGTGGTGGCCTGGGTTGGTGGGGTTTTATGAACTGATCTTTGGGAAAACTCAGGGATTTGTGTATTTTGTGGCCTGGTCTTGGGCTTTTCTTTATTTTTTTTCTTTTTCTTCTTTTTTTTTCTTGGCTACCTGCAACTCCAGGGCCTGCAAATGGACTTCATGGCCATTAAGAGTAGTCTGGCAGGATTGGGGGGTCGGGGTGAGAGCCTGGCCATTCTCATGTCTTAAAGGCTTACACTTTGGAACACTCTTACTGTATTACTTTGTAGTAAATTTCAGGATTTTTTTTGTAATAGTTTAACATATTACTGACATAATCCAAATATACTGTCCAGCATACCCTTGACTTCAGGAAGTAATATGGCATTTAATGTCACTTCAGATGTCCCTCTTACGTACCAAGTGGAAGGAAGCCGGCAGGCCCTGAAAGTTTACTTCTACATTGATAGCTACCATTTTGAGCAACTGCCTCAACGGTTGAAGAATGGAGGAGGCTTTAAAATTCACCCTGTTCTCTTTTCACAAGGTAAGCAAGCTGTTTTCCTTTTCAGGTTTTGGGTAGTAAAACGTTTTATCTTGTTTAATATTTTAAGTACATTTAATGTTAGCAGTGAATTTTTTTCACTAATTTGAAAAAATCCTTTATAATTTGCAGGTAATATGATTGTTTCTGGGAGTGTTTGTTAATAGTGTTTGATTTAAATATATTCATCAAATAGAATTGGAGCATTTTATAAGATAGAGAAGCAAGTTGAGTAATTCAAATAGATAATGGTAAATTAAACTTGTTGGACTGGTTAAATAAAGTATGGCAGAAAAATCAAATAGCTAGCCTACTATATGGCATGGAAAGTGTTCACCAGTGTATTTCTGTTGGGTGTGATGGTGCGTGCTTGTAGTCCCAGCATTCAGGAAGCCAAGGCAGAAAGGATGCTAATTTGAGACCAGTTTGAGCTATACAGTGAGACTTTGTTTGAAAACAAATTAAACACACATACAGTTTTACTCTGGCTTCTGTTATGTATATATTCACAAATGTACATGCATATTTTATGTGTCACTGGCTGAACAAACCGATATCTTTTATTATTGCTTATGTCAGTTTTTGTGAGAAAATGTGTATTCTTGATCATTTTCTTTCTCCTGTAAGTAAATCAGTGAATGACATCTGCAGCGGAAGAAATTCAGAAAAAATGTGAGAATGAAAGTTCTTGCTATGAATTTGAAGAGAAGCCCCTGGGTGAAGATCAGACATTCACTTTACTGTGTGGTCTCTGTTAGTTTAGGAGAAGCCCCCTACCTCCTAAAATGAGTGTGCTGGATTATGTCAGTTTCTGAGTGGTACCCTATAGAATTCCAATTTTCTCTCTGAGTTTTCAAGGCCTGCTTTATTTACTGTGTACTTTAATAGTCTGATAAAAATGAGCAGAACAAAGAATCAACCAACATCACATATGACCAGACACATGAAAGCCAGATATGCAAGAAGTGGAAATTTTGCTTTATAAAACATATGTACCAAAATGAAAGTCTGGTTTTTAAAATATAGGTTGTTCTCCTTCAGGTTTCCAAACTGATTCCCCTTAAAGGGGCAATTCTGTGATTTTTTTATGAGCTTGTAGTCAGCATCTTAATTTTCCTTTGGAGGTGTATGATAGTTAAGGTCAATGTTGTCAATAGTCTATAAGAAAGGAAATAAGAAAAGGAAACAATGACTGAAAGTAGATCTTTGGAAATATTTGAGATTACCTGAAATATGTCAGAAGTCCCTGTAGTAAGACTTTCTTTGGGACTGCCAGCTCCCCAATAATAACACAGTGACTTACTATTAATTATAAAAACTTGGCCTATAGCTTAGGCTTGTTCCCAACTAGCTCTTGTAATTTAAATTAACCTGTTTCTATTAATCCTTGTTCTGCCATATGGCTTTTTACTTCTTCCTTCTGTATGTCTGATTACAGTGTATCACTAGGGTCTCCCATGTGCCTAGATTCATCATCCCGTGTTCCTCTCTCTGCCTGGAAGTCCTGCCTAACCTCTACTGCCTAGCAATTGGCCATTCAGCTCTTTACTGAACCAATCAGAAGGCATCTTTCACACAGTGTGATCAAATATCCCACAAAAAGTCTCCATAGAGCTGGATAAGACACAGAATGCTGAACCAGAGTTCATTTTTATAGTTTTAATTGAGTGTACAGCTCTTAAGGACTCTGTATCTTTCTTTGTTTTTCTTCTGCTATGAGAGACAGAGAGTAGAGACACACAGAGAGATAGAGACACATAAACATGGAGAAAGAGACAGAGAGACACACATACACACAGAGACAAAGACAGAGACAGATCACACAAAGGATCAGGCTTGCACCATTGACTCACAAGTGTCTTTACCCAGAGAGCCATCTTACCAATGCTTTTTCTGTCTTTTTAAAAATTTCGTCATTGAAACCATTACTGAGATGACAGATGGCACTAAATTTTTCTTTTAAAAAACATTTCATTTGTGACACATCCACCTCCAATAACTGAATAATCATAGTCCATTGCAAATGTGTATAGGGAAAAGATTATTTTGTAAGTAACTTTTCTTTTTATAAATTTTGCAAAAGCAGATCGAAAAATAAATTGCTTTGAAAAGTAATTTAAGAAACCTTCAGTAAACATTTGGCTTTCATAACTCATAGAAGTAACATAAGAGAAGCAAACCTCGCCGGCTGGTGTTACGTGCCTGGCCAGCCTGTTCTACAGAGCAACTTCCAGGGCAGCCAGAGCTACATAGACCTACACAGCTGTCTCAGAAAACCAAAAAGGCCAGGGTCTGTGTTCAAGATCACAGAAGGGAAGACTGGAAACAGCTGATTTCATTAAAAATCTGCCCATGATAAAGTTGTTCCTTTAAAGAGGTGGCAAAATGCCTCTGTAGTTACAAGTCTCCCGTGTGCCGTCATTTTATCTCTCCATGTTCGACAGAAGCCTGGGAGGTCCAGACTCACTCTGAGCAGAAAATGATCCAGTTTTGTGATTGAAGTGATGCTAAATGAAAGAAATGATCTTTCCTTGGAATAAACATTATTTGAAGGGTTTATGGCTCTTCACTAGCTTCTTAAAATAAAGGAAAAATTCTGTGAATGTGAAAATTTCCTGCGGGTTCCTCAGTGTCCGCCCTTAGCATGGCCCAGGGTAACAGAAGCAAGGATATTGCTCTCTTCCTCCTAAGGGCCTCCTAAGGGCCGGAAGTGAGCAAGGTCAGATGGAAATGTGTATTGCAGGAAGCCACAGCTTCGGAACAGTAACTAGGCAAACCAAAGTGAAACTGATTTCCAAAACAAGGCACAGGGCCTGGCAGGAAAGTTGGCACAAAAAACATTCACAGTACTTGGAGACAAAGATCACTTTAAGATAATCTGCCTTCTACAATGCATGCTTTGTTATAGGCTACACAGATTACTGTGGATGGGTTCCTAGACCCAACCCATAGGAAGAGGGAAGTTGGACAGCTCCTAGTTGAGTAGCACTCAGAGAATCAATACTCTGGTCCCCTTCGGCTGACTTATTCTCATGTCTCTGGCAGCAGTAGTCAATGCGGGCTGCACAGGGTCATCTTGGAAAGATTTTAGAAAGTGCCCACACCCGGCCCCACACCACAGCCATCAATACAGAATCATTGGGAGGTGGAGCACAAATGCCAAGGTATTTTTGTGGTTTTCTGCGTGTTCCTGAGAACACAGGCTTAAGAAATCACTGCTCTTCCTGGGCTATGGAGCACTGCAGTTATCCAGTTAATCTCCAGTTATTGCATGCGTGTTCAGATGTCTAGAGTCTGTGCAGCTGGAGCAAAGCAGGTGAGGGGCAGTGTAAAAAGTTCTACATGTTAACAATGCATTAAGATGCTGGCTGTTCTTTCAAAGAGGCATTGCTTTGGCTCAGAGGTTTTTTTTTTCACCAAAAGATGGTGGTGTTCCGAAGGGTGAAGGATTCAGGGATCTCTTCTTCAGGACTCTGCAGCTAGAACATGAAGTGTCTTTTCTAACAGGTATTTGTGGGGCAGCTCCTGAAGAATCTTCTGTAGCCTGTGCCTTTATGTCCCTCACATCTTCTCTTTTTATAAGAACTGCAAGAGGCTCCTAGGGGACTCTGGGCAGCTTCCCTTCCTTCAAGGAGATAACGTTTGGAAGAACCTGGTTATTGGGACAAGCTGCAACCATAACTCCTGTAGCTCATTTTAAACCTTCAACAGGTTCTTCCTTCTCATTGTGTGAACTCCAATCAGCAGGCTGGGGCCTGCTCTGAGACTAGTTTATTTTGGAACTTGCCCCTCTGCTGGTTTCTATCAATGATCAGTATCACAACCAGACTTTCGTCCCTCGGGGACTTGGACTCCTAACCTCTGCTCCTTTCAGACTAGATTTGCTGGCCTCATCTATTACCGTTCAGGCAAGGAAGCCCCAAGGGGACCTCAGCACTTCACCTGGCTTCCTCTTCCCATAAGATCACAATAGCTTCGACAGGCAAATGCCAGGAACTATAGCTTACATTTCAGTGGGACCTTTGATTTGTCTCAAAGCGAAATCATTTCCTCTGGGGCTCTTTAAAGCAACAGGAACAGAGAGAAGAAGCATAAGGGAGTCCCAGATTGAGTCAGTGTAGCAGATGGACAAGTTTCTTGAGGCTGCCACGGCAAACTGCACCATCTGAGATTGAGTCTATCAGCGTTCCACAAGACTGCAGTCTGAAATTAAGGTGTCCACAGGACATGCTTCCTCTGAAGGTTGTAGGGAGTGATTTTTCCCACTTTTCCTTCAGTTCAGATCATAGCCAGCTTCCCTCAGTGTCCCTTGCTTCTTTGGAGGCTCTGCCTCTCTTTGATGACCCCCTCCTTTTTTTTGACCATCTACCTCTGTGTCTTTGTATACAGTCTTTCTCCTCTGACAATGATGCAAGTCACTGGGTTTGGGCCTCCTCTAATCCAGTATGATTCTATTATTTTAATGCAAATGAGATTGGTAATGTTTCATAGCAAAGTTACATTGTCATTTTGTGGGCACTACAGGTTAGGACTTTGTCCTGTCTTTTGAAAGTTACAATTCAACTCTCAGCAGATTCTTTGTGCTATCATTTTGGCTGCTACCCTGGGGTCCCAAACCTGTATTCTTCCTCAAGCTGACGTTGCATCACCTAAGCTCTGTGGCATCCCTTCATGGAAGGCATTGCTGAGCAACCATTTGCTGGTCTTTGGATGCTGGTCATCTTTAAGTAGAAGCACCCAGTGCTGGTGTTTTCCTAAGTGTTCTCTTGCAAGTTTCAATTGCTTGTCTTCTAGAGGGAGTGGACTTCCATAAAAGCTGCCACCCTTAACTCTGACATGTCTTTAAAAACTGTCTTCCTGTCTGCATGGAATAGGTTAATTTGCCTGGACTCCTGAGTGCTGTTTCTTTTTTTAAAGGAGAAATTTGCAGCAAACATTGACAGTTTCTGTTACTTCCCTTCAAGTGTCTTTCCTCCTAATCTTTTCTTCAAGTGTCATTAGAAGATGAATGTTAGTTTTCCCATTGGACTTGATACAATATTTATAATTGAAGCAGTAAATAGCTTATTTTAAAAATGGGCAAACAACTGGCAGGAATGATATCCCATTGTTTAGCTTGTATGTGAGTGTAGAGGTCCCCTCAAGAATATTGAAACAGGAGTCACAAAGCTTGGCAACCACTTCTAAGGAATTCTGATTGGCTGTGACCATTTCTGTGTGTGCCCAGTATCTTATTAACCAATAATGATGTCAATGGAGTTTTTGTTGCTCAGTGGTTTCACAAAACACTCTGGAGAGAGTCTGCTTCACTCCTGTTCATCATGTGTTCATTGAGCCTAGTGCTGGGTTCATAAAGACAATTGCTTGTTGTTCATAGTTACCCTCTCAGTCCTCCTCTTTCTCTCCCCTCCCCCTTCTTACCAGTCCACTTTCTCCCCCACCTTCTCTTCTGTATTTTTATGTATCTATAAAAAACAAACAAACAAACAAAACCCATGATGCATAAATGAGGGAAAACATGTGACACATTTGTTTTTCTGAGTCTGGCTTCTTTTGTTTAATGGGGTCATCCCCAGTTATATCCATTTTTTCCAGCAGATGAAATGATTGTGTTTCTTCTTACTGGTGAATAAAAGTCCACATTTTTCCATCTTCCATCTGTCTGTGGACTCTGGCTGCTTCTGTAGCTTGGCTGTAGTGACTGTCGCCGCTGTCAATGTGGGTGTGCTAATGTGTTCATTAGACTCTGTCAGGAATATACCCGAAAGTCATATGGATGCATCTTATATTTCTTCTCCATTGATCAGTTTTGTGGAAAAGCCATGATTTTTTTAAATTAGTGGAAATATGGCTTACTGTGAGTCTTGATTTTTCTTTATAATTAATTACATGTCACTACCACCTTTTTTGCTAGCTGTTTAAGTTCAATGGGATGTTTTATCTCCTCTAATTCAAAAGCACTAACAATAAAACAAGAAAACTCAAATCATTTTTTAAATATTGTTTTTAATTAAGGGCTTTTAAGTATGTTCTCATGTTTTCAACCAAGTATGTGAATATAACCTTTTAGAGCTAACTATATTATATGCATAAGATGTAAGGAAATTAGGTAAGGAAACATTGGAGAGAACAAAGTTTGAAGTTTGAAGCAACCATGGTTATTATATATTTAATCTGTTTTCCCTGAGATTAGAAATTTAATTCTTAGAACACCATTATATTTTACGTTAATTTAAATAACAATAAATAAAACATAACATTTTGCTAAAATGGGAGATACTGTTCTCCTTCCTCCTCTTGGCCATACAAATCTAATTTTTAAATACAGAACTCACCTTTTTTATTTTTCATTCTCTACAGCCTTATCATGTGTCATAAATTCTTGCTAAATCTTTTGGCAATCTTAGACATTTCTTCTGTTTCTGAAAAAAAATATAAGTTTTTATAAACTTTAATAGTTATGTAAATTTTTTATTGTTGTCAAAAGATATAATGA
>LOJH01035156.1:4560-15838 GCA_001685095.1 Ellobius talpinus | reverse complement strand
ATGGGAGGAGTGGAGGAGGTGGAAATTTTTAATAATAATAAAGAAAATAAAAAAAAGAATGGGAACTACAAAGTGTGTTGGCATTGCAACTGGAACTTCCACACTCGACGGAAGAATGTGAAGCGCAGCAAGACATCAGTGCGGAAGAAGATCTAGATGCCAGCCTAGACTGTGCCTCTCTGACACTGTGACTCTGGGAGAGTGGCTTAGCTCTTGGAGTCTAGCATTTTTTTTCATCTATAACATTACTATTTTACTAGTTCCCCTCCTCTGCCCATCCTAGTCAAGATAAGTCATTTTATGCCTCCAAACATCATCTCAGAAAACTGGTGACTTGACACACTAACCACTTTACCTTCCGCCAGGTTTTCATGGACATCAGGGTTCTAGCTGCTTTTCCTGTTGCCATGATAAAATATCCTGACGAAAGGGACTTCTGTTGGCTCACAGTTCAAGAGTGTAGGTCAACATGGCTGCAGGAACTGGAAGTGATTGGTCACATTACAGCCACACTCAGCTCATTTTCTTCCTTTTCCTCAGGCTTGGACTCCAGGCCATGGAATGGTGCCTCCAATAATTAAGATTGTTTTTCCCACCTCCATAATCTAAATAATCCCACCAGTGCATGCCAGAAGCATCAAGGTGTGAAAAACTATCCCATCAGTCTGGTGAAAGGAGATCGAATTTCAGTTTACAGGGATTCTAAATGTTTTCTCTGGGTCTGTGTTGTCGCAGCAGCTGGCTTTCACTGGAGACCATCCTGTACCAGGCACTATGTGGGTTTCCATCACCATTTCTCATCTAATCATCCAAACAAGCCCTGTGCTATGACCACTACTGCCATCCCCAGATGAGACAAATGGGGCCCAGAGTAGAGCGAGGCTCCTGACAAGGTCTTTGCGAGTTCGGGGCCTGAGCTGCCACTGTTTCTCCTCAGCATGCCCTGGGGGGGTGGAGGTCAAGGGGACAAGGATGACATTGGAATTCCAGCTCTCACTTTGCTATTTCTACAGGTGGCCCCTCTGTCCAAGTCCACCATCCCCAATCATGGCTTCACTCTCTCCCATTTATAAAATGTAGATATTGTCCCATGATCTTACAAACCTCCAATCACCCTTTTAGAAACCTGGGATATAGAAACCAAAACTACATATTGCTGAGCAATATCATTTACAGAAATTCTGCCATCATAGTGACTACATATGAAAACATTTATGGACCAAAATTGTAGTAGTATCGCAGAAATGCAGTTGATGGTGACATCGTGTTGGATCTTATGGCTAGAATAGGAATTTTTATCTTCTCCCAAGAAACTTCTGTCCACTTCTGGAATGAGAATGGATATATTAAATAGTCTTTATATTTTATGCCTGCTGACTCTGAACTTGACCAGCCAAGAACCATATTTCTCCTGGAAGAACAATGGGAGTGCACAGCTTCCATAGTTTGCACAGGACATTCTATGGATCCTTTGCTTTCTTCATGCAAAAGAAGCATTGGCTGGCAAGGACACCCAGTAGATAAAGAAAGCATTGTTTGTATGTTTTAAATAGGCTAAGCAAGAAGAATCCTAGTGATATTTTAAGAGCATATCATAGTTGACTGTGATACTGGAAATATAAACAGGGCCTAATTAGCAGAGTTCATCATGACTATCTCTTACTGCAAACAGCAAACCCTGGGTATTTAGCTCTCACACCCGGCCGTGTAATCTCTTAGTTGATTTTGGCCCAGCTGTCTCGGTGGTAGTCAGAAAATAGTTGAGGGCTGTCACTTCGATGCAGTCTTTGTTCCTGTGCCATTTCCAGCATGCCAAAGACAACACGAGAGTGAGCTGGGATGGGGAGCGTTCTGTGTTAGTCAGAGTCAGTTTTACCTGCTATCTGTGATCCATAAATCCCCATAATCTCATAATCTCATAGGAGCAGTCCTTCATCTTGTGCCAGAAAGAAGAGGCTCAGTTCTTCAGTCACCTGCAATCTCGCTTTCGTGATCATCAATCTGCTTTGCCTCTCAATGGCTGCTGCATTGTCTCAGCCTATCAGAGCATCCATAGGTTCTTTCCCTTTTCCTTCCTGACTTCAGTAAGATCTCCCTGCTAACCACGCCTTCCATAAACACCTCCCTGTTCTCAGGTGCCTTTCACTTGGGTTCCCTTCTACCTCTGCCCTACAACTTCTTGTTACCATCTGGATCAATCCAATGCTCTCCTGATTTTTCTTCCTGAACCTACTTTCCCACTCCATCTCCCCAACCCATTCTGTTCCAATTCATCCAAATGTGGATTTTGTCCTATTTTTGTACTTCTTGCTCTGGGCTTATTTTTGCAAACACATTTGGAACATGAGGCATTTACAGTAGATTGTAACTCAAGGGTGAGTTGGTCACTCCAAAGCTGAGGTGACAGAGACAGTGGACACTGTCATAGATCCTTCTCAAAGGGCTGGGAAGGCCACAGTGGATCACAAATGACTCTCCTAGAATTTCTCAGGAACAAGGATTCTTACACCTGAGGTTTGGCAGTCAGAATGCTTCCTAGTTCTTTGTAGGTGGAGGCTGCTCAATTGTTTCCGGCCACACAGACCTGAAATAATCACACAGAAACTTTATTAATTGAAACACTGCTTGGCCTATTAGCTCAGGATTCTTATTAACTAACTCTTACATCTTAAATTAATCCATTTCTATTATTCTGAGTGTCGCCACAAGGCTGTGACTTACTGGGTAAAGTTCTGGCATCTGTCTCCTTTGGCAGCTACATGGCATCTCCCTGACTCTGTCTTCTTTTCTCCTCTACCTCTGCTTAGAATTCCTGCCTTGCTCTATTCTGCCCTGCCATAGTCCCAAAGCAGATTCTTTATTAACCAATGNNTAATAAAACATATTCACAGCATACAGAGGGGAATCCCACATCAGTTCTTAATATGTCTGCTGTCTCATTTGGGTTAACGTCCCACTTGTTCAATAAAAGATCATTTGACTCTGTCAAAGGAAAGAAGGAGGGCAGGAGAGAGGGGGAAAAGGGGGAGAGGAAAAGAAGGAGGGAAGGAAGAAGGCTCATCTCCAGCATTCAAATGATCTTTTGTTGAACAAATGGGACTTGCACGGTGAAACACTTTCAATGGCAGATCCTATTGAACATTCTTCAGTCCCTCAGCAGACACGAATTCATTGATTCCCTCTAAGTGTGGCATTAAGGTAAAAAAGCTACAAGACTAGAAGGGGAAAAATACAGAGCTTCTAGTCCAGGAAGAAATGAGACATCAAATATGTGCTTAGTCACTTCAAGGGGAAAAGAAGAGAGGGGACAGTAGCCTGCTGAGTGGCCCAGGAGTCAGGTTCCTGCCCCTCTGCACTGGAGGCAGAATATCATGAGGGGAAAATAAGTATTTGTCTTTCTAAAGACCAAATAATTTGCTTTGATGGTGCAAGACATCAGTTGATATGTCCATGACTAGCTATAAACATTTAGTTGAACAAAAACCACCAAAGAAACCAGCTTTAAGCTGTCAGGCTGATCTCTCTGTTAGCCCAGGTAAGGATTACATACTGATTGCATGCTTCCTGGAGGCAGGAATCTTTGAGTGTCAATGGATCCTGACAGGTGTCCTAGAAGAACTCATTTGATTTTGTAAGTGAGTGGGCAGCCGGGACAGAAACACTGCATAGCACATGGTGGAGACAGTCACCCTGGAGAGGGCAGAGGAGCTACAAGCCAACAACAAGAAAGGGTGTGATGAGCAAGAGAGCCGGGAGACAGAAGCACTCCTGAGCACTCTTGATGTTGGCAAGGGCTTCGCAAACCACTGGATATTTTTTACACAGGTGTAAGAGACAGCCCTTTGTTGGTTTTGATTTTTGAGCTCCTCAAGTTCTTCTTTGATGCTTTATAAACTAGGGCAGGGTCAACATATAAACTGGGATTGATTTAACTCATCAGTTAAGCAAATTAAAATGGAAGAAGAAAAAAACAGCCTGGGTGTAGTATATTAAATGATACCCAAAACAATCTCATGAGTTATTGTCAATTTTCTTTGGTCCTGATTGTTTTTGCCTTGAATTAAACAAATCTAAATGTTTGCACAATTCTCTTGAAAATGTGGTGACCACATGAATGAAGTCAATAAAAGCTTTCTTCTCTGTAAGTGGTGGCAGTCTGCTAACGAGCTATTTACGGGGCCGGCATCATCATTCCCCATTCGTCACAGTCCATTTCAGACCCACCTGGACTTTGCATCACAGAGCCTCTGGAATGTGTAAATATCTCTCACCAGCATGACCAAAGCCCATACTGGATCCAAACCGCATAAATCTTTTTCTTTATGAGAAGGCTGTGTTTATTTATTGTCAGATGTCTTTGATTTCTTCATACACATCCTGTCCTGCTGTGAGGTTCTCTTGACACACCGTAGGCATCATCATAATGAAAGATAAACTTGATGTGTTTGCTTGGACGGGTGACATATATGTGTGTGCACACTTGTGGTGTACGAGTGCGTAGGCCAGGGGAGACTTCCTCATTTACTTTTCTACCTTAGATAATTAGACAATCTCTCATTGAGCCTGGAGCTCACAGATTGGTTAGACTGGCTGGACCCCAGCCCCTCCAGCCTCTGCCTCCTCAAAACTGAGATTACAGGTACATTCTCACAAACAACTTGTACCTGAGTGCTGGAGCCAAGCTTGGGTGTTCATACCTGTAAGCAAGTCCTGTGCTGATTGACCCATCTTCCAGCCCTAAATCTCATTTTTAATTTTTGATTTATCTATTTTTAAAATAGTGGGAATTGAGGCTAGGACTTCATACATACTAATGAAGCGCTCTACTGCCAAGCTATATCCCCAGTACTTTAAAAAAAAAAAAACAAAACCTTTATTTTGAGACAAAGTATCATAAATTGCTAGGGCAGGCTTGATTTTATCATCTTCTTGCCTCCGACTCCAAAGTGCCTGGGGGTAGCGAGTGCTGCTCTCCCTCTGACTATTTGCCTGTGCTTCTGTGGAAGCTCAGCCCAGGCTTCCTGACCAGGCCCCTGCTCCTAACTTCTACTGTTGGGGGGCAACATCATTAGCAGGGATATATATATAGCCCTTTGCAGTTGGCCTGATCTCCCAGGGGTGCCTTGAGGGATGCAAAGAAGGGAGCCCACTTGGGGCCCTCTATGGCCAGGTATTGGCATAGAACCTCAAAGTTCAGATCCTGAGCCACATAGCCAAATAAAGTCTGGGTTAGCTCATACTCCAGATCTCAATGGGCCAGTCTTGTGGAAGCAGCCTTCCTCTGCCCTCACCTGCCTGCCTCCCTCTCTTGCTTTCTCCTGAAAACACTAAGTCCCTCAAGGAATCAAGTCCCCAGCACAGTTTCTGACAATCCACCCTGAGACACCCATCAGCCAGCCTGTATGGTCCTCAGCTGTTGGTATGTTCAGTCATGGCTAAATCAGGCTCCATTCTTAGCCAGAGAGCATCTTCAGGTCCACCAGTTGCTCCCCATCTGGGACACCTAACTGCCGTGGGCTGTGTGGGAATTCTCTTTAGATATGGTGAATATTAGAAGGCTGTGAAGAACCAGTTACCTTGGGCAGCCACATGGTCTTTTCTTTGGCATCCGGTCACCATGCCTTCTGGCACAGGAGGCACATGTACCCAAACCTCACAATAACAAAACCATGTCTAGAGACAAGTCTCAATCATTTTTCCAGGCCTTGACCTGCAACTCAAGATTCTCCTACCTTGAACTTCATAGTGGGATTAAAAGCATGCTCTGCCACATTTTCATGTGGGATGTCCTTCTATATATGTGTTGATTTTATCAGTTAATGAATAAAGCTGCTTTGGTCTATGGTAAGGCAGAATACAGCTAGTCTGGACAAGACACATATAGAAAGTAGGTGGAGTTAAAGAGAGACAGATGCTGGAAACTTACTCGTAGGCCACAGTGATGCACTGATTAATAAAAAAGGGTTAATTTAAGATGTAAGAGTTAATTAATAAGAAGCCTGAGCTAATAGGCCAAGTAGTGTTATAATTAATATAGTTTCTGTGTGATTATTTGGGTCCAGAGAGAGATAACTCATGCAATTCTGGAACTAGAAAGTTATAACAAAGGTACTGACAGACTTGGTGTCTGGTCCCTACCTGGGACACTCTTCTGACACTGGCTATGTGGAAATTCTCTGCAGGCAAAGTGAATAGATGAGGCTGAGAAGGCCCAGTCACCTTGGACAGTTTATAGGTTTGTGGATGGCAAAGGGAGCAGTGTTATTCCCTGCTGTCCTTTATAAGGGCTTTAATGCCACTGAAGATGGCTCTACCTTTAGGATGTCATCATCTCCCACAGGCCCACCTCCAAAAACCATTTTACATGTATTAGGTCCTGACATATGTATGAGGGTGTCTTAGGTACTTTTCTCTTTGCTCTGATAAAATACCTTGACAATAAGAAATTTAAGAGAGAAGAGGTTTATTGTGGCTCACAGTCCTAGGATACAATCCATCATGGTGGGAGAGACATGGTAGCATGATTGTGGGCAAATGACCACACTGCATTCAGTCAGAAAGAAAAGAGCAGTGGGGGCTTGTGCCCAGCTAGATGCTTCCTTTAAATCCAGACTAGGAAACAGCCCAGGAATGGTGCTGCCCTCCTCTCGCAGGCATCACTAGACATTATAATATAAACATATATAATAAAATAAAATATGGTGTAATACATAAGTAACACAAAATTAATATGTAATATAAAATAAATATAAATAATCCTTCATGGTATGCCTGGAGGCATGCCTCCTATGTGATCCCAGATCCTTTTTTTTTCAAGACTGAAATCCAGTATGTAGTATGAACTCATAACACATGGCCTGGCCACTTTTCAGGTCTGGAGCAAGTCTGTAGCATGAATCTTCTTTCTCTTCCTTCATTGTTTGAGTATTGAAAACTCAAAATTCATAAGATTTTTTTAACCCCCCATTTTCATCTAATCATCTCTCCTCAAAGACATTAAACCATAATGGGCAGCAACATAGTTAGAGATTAAAAGGAAATGGTAAAGAAAGACATCAGAGCAAGAGTTCATAGCTCTATGGTGGTTTGAATGAAAATGACCCCCATAGACTCATAGGGAGTGGCATTATTAGGAAGTGTGGCCTTGCTGGAGCAGGAGTGGTTTTGTTGGAAGAAGTATGTCATGGGGGGGTGTTGAGGTTTCAGAAGCTCAAGCCAGGCCCAGTGTCTCTCTCTGTCTTCCTGCTGCCTACTAATCTGAATGTAGAATTCTCAGCTATCTCTCCGGCACCATGTCTGCCTACATGCTGCCATGCTTCCAGTCTGAACTGTAAGCAAGCCCCAATTAAATGCTTTCTTATAAGAGTTTCTATGGTGTCTCTTCACAGCATAGAAACCCTAACTAAGACAAGATCCTTTGGTTTTCTTGCCATTGTTCACTGAAGATCATCATTATATGTATGTCCTTTGTATTAATTTCTATCTTAATATATCACATGTTCTAGTGCACATTCTGTTGCTGTGATAAAACATGACCAAAACCAACTTGCAGAGGAAATGACTTGTTTGGCTTACAGGTGAAAGTTGGCCATCGTCAGGAGAAGCAAAGAAAAATATCAAGGCTGGGATCTGGAGGCAGGAACTGAAGCAGAGGCCATGGAGGAACACTGCTCACTGATTTGCTCTTCCAGGCTTGCTTAGCTGCTGCTCTTCTACAGCCAAGGCCCAGCTGCCCAGGGGTAGCAACCACCCACAGTAGGTTAGGCCTTCCAACATCAATCATTAATCCAGAAAATGCCCCACAGGCTTGCCTACAGGGCCAGCTGATAGGGGCAATTCCTCAGTGAAGCCTCCCTCTTCCCAGGTGACTCGAGTTTGTGCTGTTGACATTGTTCATACCTATGTGCTCTTTGCTAACATTTTCTCTAGCATTTATAACTCTGTGCAAAGACAGAGTTGGGCTGGTCTCAAACCAATTTTTTTAGGGTTTTTTTAGGTTTTTTTTTTCTTTTTTGGCTGTTTTGAGACAGAGTCTCTTGTAACCAATAATGACTTTGAACTCACTCTCCTGGATTCCTCTCCCAAAGACTGGTTTCCAAGTGAGCACTACCATGCTTGGTTTATGCAGTGTTGGAGATCAAACCCAGAGCTTTGTGCCTGCTAAGCCAGTGCTCTACCAAATGAGCTATATCCCCAGACCCACAAAGGCGTATTCAAATGTGTGAGCTGAACAGGCTGGCTCCAAAGTTAAGGACCTTGTACATCATTCACAATGACAAAGCAAGTAGTCCCATCCAAATCCTTGACCTTTTCTGCTGAACCCCGGCAGGCTTTTTCTCTTCTTGCACAAGCTAGGGACCTCAGCAGAACACACAGAAAAGATTATTTGCTAATCTCTCACGAATTTGGTCCCAGATTTAAGCAGCAAGGGACTTGGCAAGGCCACAGAGCAGCAGTGGGAATGGCTCATCTACCTATGACTGCCCTGGTCTCTGGCACCATCCCTGAGGGAAGCCATTTCTGCTTCCAGTGTCAAGAGAACCTCCATTTCTGATAAATGATGGTGGCTGCAATCGGAAGATTCATGCCCAACCTTTGGCCACAGCTACAGGTTCACCGTTGCAAAGTGACTGCATGCAGTTCGCAGACACAATTGGATATGAGTAGTGGGGTTCTCTGCGGCTGCTCAGGGCACAATAGAGACCTGACTTGGAGTCTTAATCCTCACTTAATCTTTTCTGTAACAATTTTCATCCTTTATCCGAAGACAGCTATTTCTTTCTGTTCAGCTTTGTGGCCACAGATTTAATTTTCTTTTTCCCTTTCAGAGAAAGGGCAGTCCACAAAGTTCAAGGGGAGCTTGAATGGCCTATCTCTGTCTGTTTAAATATTAGATTGGTTCTCAGCATTTGGGTTGGGCTTTACTTTGCCAGTCACAATCCTGGCCTGAGTTACTTTTGATTTACCTAGTATGATAAATAAGATTTTAGGCACCTGTCAGGAAAGAGATTTTGTCTCATCACTTTTCGATGCACCCATTTGATCGTGTGTGTGTGTGTGTGTGTGTGTGTGTGTGTGTGTGTGTAGCACCTACATAAGCCAGAAAAAGGACAGCAATAAACTAAACAAAAAGAGACAGCATTTGATTCTGGCCTCAAGGCATCAAAAGCCATATTTCTCCCAATGTGATTGTAATCAGGAAAAGGATCCCATAAGCCAATCATTTTGAAAAATGCTGTGCCCAATGTCCACATCTTCTTGCCTCTGCAGGACTGTTCAGAACCTCTGATCTGCTAACATATACTGCAAATCTTCACAAGGGAGGATAAAATGCAATGTTTCTTCAAATGTTTGGGCCACATAAGCTCTATGCTTTGGTGTGATCTAATTTTACTCGACAAATGTCTTAGAAATTATCATCCAGGGAATGATGGCTTAGGGGCTGGTGGAGGAGAGAGACTGAAAAATAACTGAAACTGTGGCATTTTGTGAACACAACACTGACTCAAGCTTGGTAGAGAAGCTGAGAAAAGAGCATGCATACTCTTGAAGTAGGTAGGAGAGGCAATGAAGCAGTCAATGGAAAGACAGGGCAAAGCCTGGAATGTCGATTTGTGAGAAGCATTGTTTGGCATGTACATGAAAAGAATGTACCTGCAGTTAAGACAGCATCTGCTAGTACAGAGCTTTACAGCTGTGTGCTGTTTCTTGTGTATATCAAGGATCCAACTGGCAAATAACTCAAAATTAAACTGGATAGAGGCGATAGCCTCAAAGTCATCTATGTGCTAAATTCTGGGACCTGTGAATGTGTTAAAAAAATGGAAAAGGGATTCAGCAAATGTAATTGAGTTAAGGACCTTGAAGAGTGGGTGGTTATCCTGGGTTGTGTCAGTAGTTCCAGAGATGCCGTGAGAAACCTTAGGAGAAGGAAACAAGGGTGCAGGAGACCAGAGAGACGAGAGGAGACAAGACCATGAAAACTGGGAACTATGTGAAGATGCTGCCGTTTTAAAAACTATTTTCTAAAACAACAAAAAGACGAAGGGTGCACATTTTTCACATTTGGGGGAAATACTTGCTGGGTGGCTTCCTAGAAGGCAGGTGGGCTCTGACAGCTGCTCCTGCCTTCAGCCTCTTACAATGCCATGTGCCCTGAGGCCCCTGGAAACATACCAAGAGAACAAGAGTGAAAGGCCAGTAATGTGTTCGTGCTGCCATAAAACAAGTTTTCAGCTCAGGACCCATGCTGAGCATCTGCTGGAGCAGACAGACAGACCTGATGTGCTGGGTGGGCTAGCTCACTGCTCCTTACAGCAACCCTGGGGGTAGCCTGTGTGCTGAATGTTTTGGTAACCCCCAAATTCAGATGTGAAGATCCTAATTTCCAGTGTGATGGTTTTAGTTCCGAGAGTGGAACAATNNGTTGACATCTTTTTTCAGGGAGAGGCCTTACCACACATGAGAATCCAGGTAAGGCTGTCAGCCTCCAGACTATGAGAAACACGTTCCCATTGTTTATAAACCATGTAGTTGGTAGGCCGGGATCCAAGGTCAGAAAGCTGCATGTGAAGTAGATATCATTAACCCTGGGGCTCCCTGTTTCCTGCCCCTGGCCTGTATTCTAACCCTTATCTCTTTCAGAGTAGCCCTCATGCCAAGCACCTCATTCACCCATCACAAATTCTCTGGATCCAAACTACTAACAACTTGCAAAATTATGCAGTTGGAAGCTAATCAAAAGCCCTCCCCATTTCTTCTACCTGAAGGAAAGTTGAGGCCCTGAAGAGGCCTAAACACTTGCATGTGATCCATGACAGACAGGAACTCAACCTCCTATTACTGCTTGTTATTTTCCCATGATGCCATGGGACTTAGAGTCCCTTAATTTAAGCAAGGATTTTTAATACCACAGCCATATGGTAACTCTTCCCATATAGCATCTACATTTTGCCCACTACCCAACAATGTCGGCTCTCCAAAAGGCTAGCAATGGGAATGGTGACGGTCTTGAGGTTAGCTGTGGAGGGTTCACTTTCCGGTTCCTTGCAAGGGGTGCTATTTGCCTTCATCACAGCAGTAACCTAAACCCCAACACCAAGTGGATGTTTAATATATACCGATTCAGTGAATAAATGTATGGATGTCTCTGACCCCCTCGCTCCATCCCTGCATGGTTTTTTAAAGTCTTATCTTCAGAAAGTTCTTGTGACTTCACATCTGCACCTATGGAACCTACAGCAAAAATAGCCCTGGAGGATCGAGAGAGAGAGAGAGA